>WNYA01000100.1:0-17084 GCA_019512145.1 Engystomops pustulosus
TATAGGGGGCACCGCCCTGCCGTAGGTCTCTCTAGGGGAGGGTGCAGCCCTGCCGGAGGTCTCTCTATAGGGGGCGCCGCCCTGCCGGGGGTCTCTCTATGGGGGCGCCGCCCTGCCGGGGGTCTCTCTATGGGGGCGCCGCCCTGCCGGGGGTCTCTCTATGGGGGCGCCGCCCTGCCGGGGATCTCTCTATGGGGGCGCCGCCCTGCCGGGGGTCTCTCTATGGGGGTGCCGCCCTGCCGGGGATCTCTCTATGGGGGCGCCGCCCTGCCGGGGGGCTCTTATTAAATCTCAGAGAGATGTAGGGACAAACTGAGCGTAGGGAGCCATTCAGTGCACAGCAGTGTGAGGATGTGCCCACAGCTACAATCCTGGAATATAAATTCATGTTTTACAGTCCTGCTGCTACTAACGTACAAGGTCTGATGACACATCTCTCCAGGGATGATGCCTAACACTGTAGGGTCACACCTGATGCTATCAGCCTAGGGGTGTGATGAGTTTTGCACTGGAGGAAGATGAGGATGGTCTCATGCTTCACCCTCTGCCTCTTCTCCGCTCTCACCTCGCTCTCCCCTTGTGTCTCCCTAGGGCGCGCTGGACTGACACTGAGATTCAGATGTTACATGCGGCCGTCAGACGCTTCGGGGAGGACTTAAATCAGATCAGCTCAATAATCAAGGAGAGGACAGTGTAAGGAGAGGGGCGCGGGGTGTAGGATAAGACCCTCCTCAGACCTGCACCCAAATCTTACCCAGAACTCTCATAACTCTGGTCCCTCTGGTCTCCTCTAGAGCTCAACTCAAGTTTGCCGTGAAACGGAAGATCTACGATGACAACGGGGTCCCCCTGTCTTCCGATTCCCCCAAGAAAGTCATGAAGAAAGTTGTCACTGTGCCCATGTCCGTGCCCGCGGCTCCGGCGGTCGGAGGGACGAGTCTTCCGGAGGGATCTCAGGGCGCCATGAGGAAGCGCAAGTCGTCCGGTGAGTGGGAGGAGGAAGGGACATTTGGGGGGGGGGGGTAATAAGAACGTGGGTCTGACCTCGTCACCCTGTCTGCCCGCAGATGTTACCCTCAGTGCCTTGAATGACTCAGATGCCAACAGCGACCTGGTGGACATCGAGGGGCTGGGAGACCGCAGCTCGGTGAAGAAACTCAACTTTGATCAGGGTGCGACATTCACATAAGAGATGGATCAATGAGTGAGGGGCAGTTACTGGTGGGAACTGGGTCCACAAGGGTTAAAATGTGAAGGTGCCCCTGTCCTCCTATTATATCCCTCCATCCCTATCTCCTTTACCTCCCCCTGGACCTTCCTCTCCTGTCATCACCCCCAACCACTCCTGGGCTACAACCAGAACCCTCACCCCACCAGGCCGAGGTCTTCTACTGGTCCCCCACCTCCCTATAGTCTGATAGGACCCGACTGCCACCGGGTTCTTGGGATTATGAGGTTTGGACTTGTGTTCTTTATACCATGACCAGTCCTGTTCTCTGTTCCTTCCTAACAGACCCTGCTCTCCCTCTATCCCAGCTGGATTCACTCCTTCTAGTCCTTGCTCTCCTCTTTCTCCCATTCAGTCATAACACTTTTTCCCTCTGACCCAGCTGGACACGTATCTCCTTCCAGACCTCGCTCCCCTCTCTTCCCTCTTATCAGACGCTTCTCTTTCTCTCTGACTCTGAAATGGGAACTCTTCCCCTCTATCCCAACTGGAACTATATGTTCTTCCAGTTTGTCTCTGTCTCCTTCCTATCCTTCTGTCCCAGCTGGACCCATATGTCCTTCCAGACCATGGTTTTTCTCTCTCCTCCCTCCTATCCCTCTGTCCCATATGGACCTGTATGTCCTTCTTTCTCTGCTCACTCTTTCTCCCATTCAGACCTTTCGCACTCTGACCCACCTGGACTCATAACTTCTGCAGGACTTTTGTCTCCTTTTCCTTATTCCTCCACATGGTCTCTCCCGTTGCACCATCCAAACCAATCTCTCTCCTCCCATCATGCCCCTGGGATCTCCTCCTATGTTATTTTACTTTGACCTGGTCCTTTTGCCAGACCTCATTCCCATTCCTTTGATTCCTCGCTCCCTCTCTCCCCTCCCACCTGACCCCTTCCATGACTCTCTCCTCCCACCTGACCCCTTCCATGACTCCCTCCTCCCACCTGACCCCTTCCATGACTCCCTCCTCCCACCTGACCCCTTCCATGACTCTCTCCTCCCACCTGACCCCCTCCATGACTCCCTCCTCCCACCTGACCCCTTCCATGACTCTTGTACCCACCTCTATCCACGTTTCCCTTCTCCATCTCTCCGTTGCCTCTAATTCTGCTTCCTCTTTGTTCATTGCAGAAAACCTAAACCTGGACTCCAATTTTATCATGAACTCCAGTGACCTCCCGCTGTTATCCCGCTGACCCTGCGCCCTCTCCCCGTGTAAATATATGTCTACACTGAAGACACCTCCACCCCAGAAGACCGGAGCGCCCCCTGCTGTACCCTCCTCTGCACCTTCACCTGTTAATGAAATTGTGAATTGCAATTTTTTTTTTTTGGTAATAAAATGGTTAAAAATTCCCACACTTTTCGTCTTTCCTCTTGATCCGGTCTGTGAAGTTTCCGTTTCCAACACCCTGAAGCAGCACAAACAGAACTGGCAGCGGATACCGCTATGGGCACTGCCAATATCTGTGTGCTGCTAGAGGGGCAAGGACACTGGCGAGGTCTCTGTCAGCAGAGGAGGATTTGCTGTTGGCATCTGTGCCCTCCTGTGTGCCAGTCACACATCCAGCAAGACTGTAACCGCCCCGTGTTATGAAGTACTTGGCAGGGTGATGCCCGAGGGCTAATACGCAGCACAAATACCAGTCATTATAGTAAGGCTGGCACATGTGACTGGAAAACACTGGCATTTATACTGGTATTAAAAGCCGCTGGTACCACCTTCTATATATAGCACCGCATTATCTGGCAGCTGCACCACCTGAACCTGATAAATAGGTAAAATTGGAAAACAATTTGATAAATTGGACCCCAGGCGTTGATCATGTCACCAGTTGCAGTGGTGGGCACAGTACAGACATGAAGAAGTAGTGGGCACGGTACAGACATGATGAAATGGTGGGCACAATAAAGATATGCTGCAGTGGCCACAGTACAAAGTGGATGAAGTAGTGGACAGGTTACAGATTTGTTGCAGTGGTGGGCACGACCAGATGTGCTACAGTAGGGGGCACGTACAAAACATGCGGCGTGGTGGCGCAAGGTACAGGGCTTGAGGATAGCGGGTGGGCACTACAGATGTTCTGCAGTAGTGGACATGATACAGGTGTGCTGCAGTATTGGGCACGACACAGATGTCCTGCAATGGTGGGCACTGTCCAGACGTGCTGCAGGAGTGGGCACTGTACAGACATGCTGCAGGAGTGGGCACTGTACAGACACAATCCATGACAGCAGGCTGCAGGACGGGGGCACTGTACAGACATGCAGGCTCATGTAGAAGGCAGGCCCCTGGATGCAGCTCCGCATGGTGGACGTGTGGGGCTCCATGTTAATAACATTAAGTAAAATCGCCCATTCCGAATTTGTGCCAACCGAACAAGGGGAGTAAAAAAAAAATCATTGTAAGCTCCACGACCCGCGATGCCAACCATTCACATTGCCAGCGAAATTGAAAGAAAGGGGTAGAGGGTAGAGACAAGAGAAGGACAAAGGAGCTGACCCATGCCCAGACCTTACCCCTCGTGTCTACATACAGCACCTTCCTTTTAACATCTTACTTGCAAAATCTCACCCGTCCGCCCCCCTTCCGGCCTCTTTTGCTCACTTACCTTTTTTTTTTCGTGTAACACCCCCAGGTGTGTAATTAATTTTTGGAGATTTGCTACCCACAGCTTTTTTTTTTTTTATATTCTCCCTCAACCCCCCCTCTCCCTCTGCGCATCCTCTCTCTGAGACACATCAGACAGGCACCCATAGCTTTCTCGCACTCCCTGTTGCACCCCAATATTTAGGTGGTATCGGCTTCGGGGGGCAGCTCAGGGCGTCTCCCTCGACCCCCTCACCCTGTGGAAAGAAGTTGCGTCCAAGACGAGCGCTCTCTCTCCCTTTCTGTCTTTCCCAGCAGAAAACTCTCTTCTCTCCCCCCGCACAACTTTCTACACTTAATTCAAATACGTTTCAGGCGGCAGAAAAATCTCAAAAAATTTGGGGGCGCAGGCGAAGGGGGGAGGGGTACTGGGGCCAAATTTGGGGGCTCTGGGACAAACGGGGTGCGAGATAAAAATAGGGAAAAGAGGGGAATGTTTGAGGCCCGAAGTTAACTAGTCTGACTCGTGTTTTGACTTTGTGCCAAGATAGAACTGGAAGACGAGAACGAAGGGAGGGAGAGGAGCGCGGATCAGGAGCAGGAGAGAAAAGTTGGGAAGAAAAAAAAAAAAAAAAAAAAGAGTTTTTTGGGCAGAGGAGGAAAGCAAGGAAAAAGGACAAAGAGGAGGAAAAATAGAGGATTGCAACACAACAATAAATAAAAAACTAATATATCTACATAAAGCAATAAAAGAATATAAAAGTACAATAAAAAAAATTTTTGGACTGTAGCCAAAAACGGTAATAAAAATTTATGAAAGCAAAAGGAAGGAGGAAGTGTTCAATATATGTAATCCTAAAGTGACAATACTGTTATATGGTTGAAGTACATGAAAAAAATCTCTCTATATATATATTGATAATAGGAAAGCTTTGATGTTTGAAATATCATTTGAAATCCTTGAAAAAGATTTTATTAACTTGGAAAGAAAAGCTGTAAACTTCTCGTAATTAGTTCAATTATGTCTTCCTATGTACAATAATATAACTACTATAATACTGCCCTCTATGTACGAAATAAATACTATATACTGCCCCTATGTACAGAAGATAACTACTATAATACGCCCTTGACAATAAACTACATAATACTGCCCTCTAGTACAAGAATATACTACTATAATACTGCCCCTATGTACAGAAATAAAACTACCTATAATACTGCCCCTATGTACAGAGAATATAACTACTATAATAATGCCCCCTATGTACAAGAATATAACTACTATAATATCCCCCCTATGTACAGAATATAACTACTATAATACTGCCCCCTATGTACAAAGAATATAACTACTATAAACTGCCCCTATGTACAAGAATATAACTACTATATAACTGCCCCTATGTACAAGATATACTACTATAATACTGCCCCTATGTACAAGATATAACACTAACTAGCCCCCTATGTACAAGATATAACACTATAATACTGCCCCTATGTACAGGAATATAACTATTATTATATGCTACCCTAGTACAAGAATATAACTACTATTACTGCCCCTAGTACAAGAATAAACTACTATAATACGCCCCCTATGTACAGGAATAATACTATAATACTGCCCCTATGTACAAGAATATAACTACTCTAATACTGCCCTATGTACAGAATATAACTACTATATCACGCCCCTATGTACAGAATATAACTACTATAATATCTCCCTATGTACAAGAATATAAATACTTAATATGCCCCCTATGTCAAAAATATATAACTACTAAATAATGCCCCTATGTACAGAGAATATAACTAATACTATTAATACTGCTCCCCCTATGTACAAGATATAACTACTATAATACGCCCTATGTACAGAATATAACTACTATATACTGCCCCCTATGTACAAGAACATATAACTACTATAATAATGGCCCCTATGTAAAAAATAATAACTATAATACTGCCCCGATGTACAAGAATATAACTACTAATAATACTGCCCCCTTGTACAAGAATATAACTACTATAATACTGCCCACTTGTATAAGAATATAACTTCTATAATATGACCCCTAGTACAGGAATACTACTATAATACTGTCCACCTAGTACAAGATACATAACTACTATAATACTGCCCACTATGTACAAGATATAACTACTATAATACTGCCCCCTATGTACAAGAATATAACTACTATAATTAACTGCCCCCTATGTACCAAGAATATACTAACTATATAAACTGCCCCCTATGTACAAGAGATATAACTACTATAATATGTCCTATGATACAAGAAATAACTACTATAATACAATGCCCCCTATGTACAAGAAATAACTACTATAATACTCCCCTGTGACAGGAATATAACTACTTAATTCTGCCCCCCTGTACAGAAGATAACCTACATAATACTGCCCCTATGTAAAGAATATAATACTATAATATGCCCCTAGGTACAGGAATAACTATATAATATGCCCCTGTAACAAGAATAACTTATATACTGCCCCCTATGTACAGGATATATAACTACTATAATACCTGTACCCCTATGTACAAGAAACATAATCACTATAATACTGCCCCCCTATGTACAAGAATATAACTACTACAATACTGCTTGACTAACACTACATATATGCCCTAGCACGGAATGAAACTACTATACTATTGTCCCCTATGCTACAGAACATAACTACTATAATATTGTGCCCCTTATGTACACGAATATAAAAAAGTACTAATAATACTGCCCCCTATGTAACAGGATATAACTGACTTATAATACGGCCCCGAGTACAAGAATATAAACTATAATACTGCCCCATCTGTACGCAAATTATAACTACATATACTGCATACGATACACAATATGCCACCTATGTAACAAGAATATAACTACTATATTACTGGCCCCTAATGCTACAAGATATAACTACAATAATACTGCACCCCTAGTACAGGAATATAACACTATAAAACTGCCCCCCTATGTACAAGATATAACTACTATTAATTACTGCCCCACTATGTACAGGGAATAATCTACTATAATACTGCCCCTATTACAAGAATAAACTACTATAAGCACTGCCCCCTATGTACAGAATATAACTACTATTAAGACGGCCCCTATGTACAAGAATATAACTACGACTATAAACTGCCGCCTATGTACAGAGGAATATAACTACATAATATGCCCTCTGTATAAAGAATATAACTACTCTAAACGCCTATGACAGAAGACCTAATATCATAGTACAGAATATAAACGCTATAATACTGCACCCTATGTACAAGAAATAACTACTATAATATGCCCCTATGTACAAGAATAAACTACTATAATTACATGCCCCCATGTACACGAATATAACTACTATCAATACTGCCCCAATGTACAAGAATATAAAATACTATAATACTGCCCCCTATAGGTACAAGAATGATGAACTACTATAATATGCCCCCTATGACAAGAATATAACTACTTTTAATACGCCCCTTGTACAAGAAATAACACTATAATACTGCCCCCTATGCTACAAGAATATAAACTACGTGTATGAATGCCCCACTAGTGACAGAGATAACTACTATAATACTGCACCCCTATGTACAAGAATATAACTACTACTACTGCCAGTACGTACTTTACGCCCCGTATGTACAGGAATATAACACTATAATACTGCCCCTTGTACAGGAATATAACTACTATAATACTGCCACCCTATGTAAGCAATATAACTACTATATACTGCCCTTCATGTACAAGAAATAACTACTTATAAATGTCCCCCTAGTCCGGAATAAACTAGTATAATTCGTGCCACCAATGCAAGAATATAACTACTATAATACTTGCCCCACTAATGTACAAGAATATTAAATACTAAATACTGCCACTCTATGTACAAGAATATAACTAATTATAAATCGCCCCCATGTACAAGGAATATAACTACTATTAATTAATGCTCCCTAGTACAAGATATACTAATACTATACTCGCTTCACCCCTCATTGTACAGCTAATATAACTACTATAATACTGCCCCCTATGTACAGGATTACTAACTACTATTAATACGGCCACCCTTGTACAAGAGACCAACTGACTATAAATCTGCCCCCTATGACAAGAATATAACTACTATAATCTGCCCCTATGTACAAAAATATAACTTTACTATAATACGCCCCTATGTATCAAGAATATAACTACATAATACTGCCCCCTAGTACAAACATATAAACTATAATACTGCCCCTATGTACAAGAATATAACTACTATAATTACGCCCTCCCTGGCCAAGAATATAACTACTGAATACTCGCCTATGTACAAGAAATAACTACCTATAATACTGCCCCCTATGTACAAGAAGATAAACGATATTAATACTGCCCACCATGTACACAAAAATATAAACTTACCTATAATACTTGCCCCTATGTACAATAATATAACTACTATAATACTGCCCTATTGTACAAGAATATAACATATATAATATGCCCCCTATGGACAAGAATATAACTACTATAATACTGCCGCCTATGATACAGAATTTTTTAACACTACTATAATACTGGCACCCCTATGTCAGAAGATAACTATATAATACTGCCCCCTAGTACAAGAATATAATGCTATAATACTGCGCACCCTATTTACAGAATACTAACACTATAATACTGCCCCCAGGACAAGAATATAACTTACTATAATACTGCCCCTCATGTACAAGCAGCTAACTACTATAATCCTGCCCCATATGTACAAGAATTATAACACTATATGATGCCCCCTATGTTAAAAGAATTATAAACTATAAATACTACCCCTATGTACAAAGAAATAACTTACTTAATACATCGCACCCTTGACAAGAAATAACTACATAATACTGCCCCCTATGTACAGGATAATAACAATACTATAATACTGCCCCCTATGTCAAGCATATAACTACAATTTACTGCCCCATTATGACACAAGAAATAGAACTACAATAATATGCCCCACTATGTACAGGTAATATAATACTATTAAAACTGCCCCTATGACAAGAATATAACTAGACTATAATACATGCCCCCTAGTACAGGGATATAACTACATATCATACTGCCCCTATGTACAGAAAGAATATAACACTATAATACTGCCCCCTATGCTACAAGAATATACCACTTATAAATGCCCCCCTATGTACAAGAATAAACTACTCATATAGGCCGCCTATGTACAGAATATAACTACTAACTAGAACTGCATCTACGTACAAGACATAACTACATAATACTTGCCCCTATGTACAAGAAGATACCTGCTATAATACTGCCCCCTATGTACAGAAAATAACTACTATAATATGCCCCTATGTACAAGAATATAACTACTATAATACTGCCCCCTATGTACAAGAATATGATACACTATAATACTGCCCACATAGGTACAAGAATATAACTACTCTAATATGCCCCCTATCAGATAAATTACCCCTGTACAAGAATATACCTACTATAATACTGCCCCTTTGTACCAGAAATAACTACTATAATACTGCCCCGATGTACAAGAAATAAATAATATAATACTGCCCCACTATGCTACAAGAATATAACTAATATAAATGCCCCCTATGTACAAGAATACTCATAAACCTTAGTACGAATAAACTTAATACTGCCCCCTATGACCAAGAATATAACTACTATAATACTGCCCCCTAGTACAAGAATTATAACTATATAATATGCCCCTATTGTACAGGAATAAACTATATAATATGCCCCCTACGTACAAGAATTATAACTAACTATATTACTGCCCTATGTACAGAATATACTATATAATACGTACCCTATGACAGGAATATAACTACTTAATTCTGCCACTATGTAAAGAATATAACTAACTATATACATGCCCCCTACTGTACAAATCTTAATATAGTAATACTGCTCTATTGTACAAGAATATAACACTATATACTGGCCCCCCAATGTACAAGAATATAAAGTACTATAACTGCTCCCTATGTACAAGAAATATAATTACTATAACAGCCCCCCTATGTACACGTAATATAAATACTATAATACTGCCCCTATGGACAGGTTATAAACTACGTATAATCACGGCCCCCATTTGTACAAGACTATAATCCTATAACGTCCCCCTATGTACAGTATAACTACTATAATCTGCCCCCTAGTACAAAAATATACTACAAATACTGCCCCATGATGTACAAGAATATAAACACTATTAATACTGCCCCTATGTACAAGAAGTATAACTACTATAATACGTGCCCCCTATGGACAAGGAATTATAACTACTATATACTGCCCTCCTTTGTACAAGAGAATATACATACTAGATACTGCCCCTATGTACAAGGAATATAATACTATAATACTGACCCACTGTACAAGAATACTAAAATCTGATAGACTGCCCACCTATGTACAAAAATATACACTACTATAATACTGCCACCTATGTACAAGAATATAAATACTAAATACTGCCCCCCTAGTACAAGAACTAAATACGATAATACTGCCCCCTATGTACAGGAATATAACTACTATAATACTGCCCCCTATGTACAAGAATATAACTACTATAATCCTGCCCCATATGTACAAGAATATAACTACTATAATGCTGCCCCCTATGTACAAGAATATAACTACTATAATACTGCGTGAGACAGGAACCTGGAGTTACTGACTACAGGGTGGGAAGGCCGTTGGTGTCATGGAGGCCTGGGTTTTGTTGTAGGCCTATGTGGGAGGCCCTTGATGCTAGTGGCATCCCGAGGAGACACAGAGTAGAGCAGAAATCCAACAACTTGTGGTTTAATGGCAGCAGCAAACACCAGGTTGGTAATATCTCCTTCCTTTGGAGGCATCAGAGATGGCCATTGGCCTAGACCAGCATTTTCATGGCAGTATCTCCTATGAATCCCTATTGGCTCTTCACCACCATGATAACAATCCCTGCCGCTCAAGACATAACTCACAAAGAGCCAAAGCCACAAAGACTAAGAAATTCAGACAGAGAGCTAAATTATAATCTTTCTGTTCTGGAACGTTCTGAGGTGCCAGCCAATGAGCCTGCTTGCTATACCTCAGGAAGATACATTTGTATAACCCTTTCAGTATAATGCACATAATGCACATTGTTATGCCCTATTCCTGCCACCTGGTGGTAGTGTTGTGCCATGCAGCCTAACAAGGGGAAGAAGTAGGCAGCTCATTATACCATTAAAGGGGTTTGCCCATGAAAGACAATTTGCAAATCTCAACCCCCTAGTGATGTTTACACATTAAAGATCATTTTAACCCCTTACTTTACAATGTTACTCAGTTTTATTGCTGTTTTAGCTTCTATCACTCAGTGATGGTCAGTGTAAGATTCCAGAGTGTGAGCGGGGACTCTCTAAGCAGACACTTCTTGATTCCTCTGTGCTATAAGATGCTGTGAGCTGACCATGTACTTAGATTATCAGGGTACAGGTTTATCTACACTTTTATTTACCTTCTGAACATTCTACTAGTATCTGACACATAGAAAAAGAGAGATGAGACAGATCAGAGATGGGAGATGATGAGATCCATGAGTTGTAAATTACACATAATACACAAAGCCCTGCTATACACCACCCTCCCCTGGATGCATATGTGTGTAGCGCATATATATACTGTATATATGGAACATATGAGTATTGGAGCTGTTAGTATATATGTGTGTATATGTAATGTATGTGAAACATATACGTGTATTCTCAAGTGTAATGTGCGTGATGGGGGCTGGAGGCAAGAGTTTAGATATATGGGACCCTGATTAATAGTTTACATCGGGGGGCCTCGGAGTCTCTTTAAGCATCTGCTTGCCACTATTTAGCATATCCTTACTTATGTAGATTCTTGTCTTGTAACATTGTATATTAAAATCTCGAGGCCCAGGAACCGGCAGTCCTTTAATTGAGCTCCCCCCAACCTCACCAAATGAATCCACCATTAGATCCACCTCGGTGCTCAACAGCAGTGTTGTAGACAAGAACATATCCAACAAAGCGCCTCCATCCCTTGAGGTTATGCTGTGTTTTTATCACGTTGGCGAAACAGAGCAATTATTTTAGCACTATTACTTTTGACCGTCTGTGCCGAGCTGAAGGCTCTTTTTCGGGTTGTGTACTACAAATCTGGTGAGGAAGCCTCAACTTCAATATCCTTATAAGAAGCTTTGCGTCCCGAGTTTGCAAAAACGTATGAAAAGTGCAGAGTATAAAGTTGATTGGAGCGATGACATAAAAGTCAGTAGACTGGGCTCTGATTGGTTCTAATGGTTCTTGAGAACCACGGGAAGAGGGGGCCAACGGATCCAGAAATAGTAGAATATGAGCTTGGTGGAGGAAGCCGGATGATATGGGTTGGATATGTGACCAGGATGGATGGTGGTCTCAGTGCTGAGCTATATTTGCGGATCCTACAAGATGAGTTACCTCACATCCTCGAGTACTGGGGGTATGAGGAGGAGGACATGGTCGGACAATCACTTGAAGCTGATGAGTTTGGTGTTTGAGTCTCTTTTCTGTGGTGAAGAAGTGGCACAAAATGACTCAATGACAATGAAGTAGTTACTGGATAGGTCCCCACAGTCTTCAGACCTCAACCTAATCCAACACCAGAGAAGAGATGAAGAAACAAATGGATTTGTACCCAAGTGACCAGAAGCCACCAATATGGGGAACATGTGGCAATGAGGCCCTACTAGGGCACATGCTAGTGACACCTCACTGCTGTGTAGGTCTGTATAACAAGCAGTGAGATGGGTATCCATTGTGTCACCTCCTTCAATATTCCCTCTTTCACCCCTGTACATGGATCTGGACTTCGCTGTTACCTGGACACAAGGACACTTCTCTGAAGGTGACATCTGGCACGGGTAGGTCAGAGTATGTGGGATTGTTGAATCAGCCGCTGTACAGGGAGTAGTTGGAGACGTTACATCTCAGGGCCGGGAAGAGTCAGGCAGAATCGGGAATACAGCCTACTGCAGATAGGCAAAGGTCGGAGCTCGGGAAGCCAGATACAGATCAGGGTCTGGTCAGGGCGACAATCATGGGATAGCACTTTTGCTAACGACACATGGCAGCCTATACAGCAGTTGTGTCCTGCTTTACCACTGCATAGGCTGACATCTCATGCTTTGTGCTGTACCATACTGCTACTGCTGGGATTGGGAAGTGTGTCCTACATACCCAAACAAGGGTGAGTAACCAGGCTGTCTGCTGTCATGTCACTACTCACATCCATACATATTGTAGATACTGAGACATTGCCAACACTGCTGGTGATACAGAGCTGAAAACAGGTTGTATACATTGTAGGACACCTTAGTGGTTGTAAACAGTCTAGGACATCATAATGGTTGGATATAGTCTAGGACACCACAATCGTTGGATAAAGTCTAGGACATCATAAGGGTTGGATACAGTGTAGGACACCACAATTGTTGGATAAAGTCTAGGACATCATAATGGTTGGATACAGTGTAGGACACCTTAGTGGTTGTATACAGTCTAGGAGCTTATAATGGTTGTATGTAGTCTAGGACATGACAGCGGTTGGAAATAGTCCAGACTCAGTATCTACAATGTGTATAGATGTAGGTAACAACATGATTCCTGTTGGTAGCAGACTACCTGCAAAGGAAACCTGTTTTTAGGGCATGTAGGGCAAGGTTCCCAATCCCAGCAGTATGAAATCGAACATGCTGGACAAGTGGTTGGATATGACCTAGGACACGTCAGCGGTTGGATATAGTCTTGGACACCTCAGTGGTGGATACAGTCTAGGCATATAATTGGTTGGATGAAGTCTAGGACATTACAGTGGTTACATATAGTCTAAGACACCTCACTTGTTAAATACAGTCTAGGACAGCTCAGTGGTTGGGTACAGTCTAGGACACCTCAGTGGTTGGATACAGTCTAGGACACTTCAGTGGTGGGATACAGTCTAGGACACTTCAGTGGTGGGATACAGTTGAGGCACATCAGTGGTGGGATACGGTCTAGGACACTTCAGTGGTGGGATACAGTTGAGGACACCTCAGTGGTGGGATACAGTTGAGGACACCTTAGTGGTGGGATACAGTCTAGGACACCTCAGTGGTGGGATACAGTCTAGGACACCTCAGTGGTGGATACAGTCTAGGACACCTCAGTGGTGGGATACAGTTGAGGACACCTCAGTGGTGGGATACGGTCTAGGACACTTCAGTGGTGGGATACAGTTGAGGACACCTCAGTGGTGGGATACAGTTGAGGACACCTTAGTGGTGGGATACAGTCTAGGACACCTCAGTGGTGGGATACAGTCTAGACCCCCAGTTGGTTGGATACATCTAGACACTCTCCGTGGTGGGATACAGTTGAGGACACCTCAGTGGTGGGATACATTGAGGAACATCTCAGTGGGTGGGAATACAGTCTAGAACACCTCAGTGGTGGAATCAGTTCTAGGACAGTGATGCTCCCTATGGCACTGGTGCCAGAGTTGGCACTCGGAGCCCTTTCTGTGGGCACTCCGGCACATCACCAAGATGATCCAGTATCTTCCTGCATCCCAGCATCCAGACTTGCTGTGCAAGGGTATTTTAATGACAGTTCTACCTGGCCTATTTTCTGCTTTATTGGTGTCCTCAGGTGCTGGTATCACTGAAAGTTGGACCGAAGAGTTAAACCACAAATTAAATTTCTGTGTTGGCACTTTGCGATAAATAAGGTGGTCGTTTGTTGTAGTTTGGGGCACTCGGTCTCTAAAGGTTTGCCATCACTGGTCTAGGACACCTCATTGGTGGATACGGTCAGGACTCTCAGTGGTTGGATACAGTCTGGACACTTCAGTGGTTGGATACAGTCTAGGACACTTCAGTGGTGGGATCCAGTTGAGACACCTCAGTGGTGGGATCAGTTGAGGACACCTCAGTGGTGGGATACGCGTCTAGGACCACCTCAGTGGGGATAACAGTTGAGGACACCTCAGTGTGGGATACATTCGGGACACCACCGCAGTGGTGGGATACAGTCTAGGCACCTCAGTGTGTTGGAACAGTCTAGGACCAGCTCCTCAGTGGTGGGATACGGTCTAGGACACCTCAGTGGTTGGATCCAGTCTAGGACACTTCAGTGGTGGGATGCAGTCTAGGACACCTCATGGTGGTGATACAGTTGAGGACAACTCAGTGGTGGGATATGGGACTACAGTCTAGGACACCTCATGTGGTGGGATACAGTCTAGACACTTCATGTGGTTGGATCAGTCTGGACACCTTCATTGGTGGATGCAGTCTAGGACACCTCAGTGGTGGGATACAGTTGAGGACACCTCAGTGGTGGGATCAGTCTGATGACACTTCAGTGGTGGGATACAGTCGAGGACACCTCAGTGGTGGTGGATAACAGTAGGACACCTCAGTGGTTGGATACATCTAGAGACACTTCAGTGGGGGAGGGCAGTCTACAGGACACCTCCAGTGGTGAATACAGTTGAAGGACACCTCAGTGGTGGATACAGTCTAGGACACCTCGTGTGGATACAGTCTAGGACATCTCAGTGGTGGATACAGTCTAGGACACCTCAGTGGTGGGATAGTCTAGGACACCTCAGTAGGTGGATACTCTAGACCCTGAGTGGTGGATACAGTCTAGACCCTAGTGGTGGGATACATCTAGGACCCTCATGTGGGAATACAGTTAGGACCCTCAGTGGTGGGATACAGTCTAGGACACCTCAGTGGTGGATACAGTCTAGGACACCTCGGGTGGGGATCCAGTCTATGCGCCTGTTGTGTAGGATCACGGAACACCGTGGTGGGATAACAGTCCTAGGAAACCTGCAAGTGGTGGAGATTAGCAGTTAGGACCCCAGTGGTAGGATACAGTCTAGAGACACCTCAGTGGTGGTGATACGTCTAGGACACCTCAGTGGTGGATACACGTTGCGGAACATCATGTGGGATACAGTCTGAGGCCAGACCTCAGTGTGGGATACGTCTAGGACACTCCTAGGGTGGGATATCAGTCTAGGACACCTAGTGGTGGGATACAGTAGGACACTCATCGTGGGTACAGTCTAGGGACTCAGTGGTGGGATACAGTGTGAGGACCACCTCAGTGGTGGGATACGTAGTTCTAGGACACTCAGTGGTGGGATACAGTCTAGCCGCGTGTGGGAGAGACACACCTCAGTGGTGGGGGATGAACAGTCTAGGACCTCATGGCGACCTCACGGATGGTGGGATACATGGCTCGTGAGGACATCTAGACCACCTCAGTGTGGGATACAGTCTAGGACACCCTCAGTGATGGGATACAGTCTAGGACACCCTCAGTGGTGGATACATTGAGGACACCTCAGTGGTGAATACAGTCTAGGAACCTCAGTGGTGGATACAGTCTAGGGCCACCTCAGTGGTGGGATACAGTTAGGACACCTCAGTGGTGGGATACAGTCTAGGACACCTCAGTGGGGATACAGTCTAGGACGCTGTGAGTGGTTGGGATACAGTTCCTATAAACCTCGTCGTGGGTTACAGTTAGGACGTCCTGATGGTGGGATACAGTCTAGGACACCTCAGTGTGGTGATACAGTCTAGGACACCATCGTGGTGGAATAGCAGTCTAGGACACCTCAGTGGCGGGAATTCTAGACACCTCAGTGGTGGCTACAGTCTAGGACAATCTCAGTGGTGATAAAGTCTAGGCCTTGGGACGCTAGGCCCAGGTGGGTAGAGTAAACTACAACAAACCATAGTGGTGGATACAGGTATTAGGACACTCAGTGGTTGGTAGGACCATGTGATAAGTCTAGGACACCTCAGTGTGGGTGATAATCCTAGCGACACCTCAGTGGGCGTTGGGTACAGTCTAGGAACCTCAGTGGTTGGATCGGTCTAGGACACCTCAGTGTGGAAAGAAAAATTTTCCTATGACACCTCAGTGGTGGATATTGCAGGACTCAGTGTGGATAGTACTGGCCTTCAGTGGTGGAGACAGTTAGGACAATACATGGTGGATACAGTCAGGATACCTCAGTGGATGGATAGTGTCCTAGACACCTCAGTGGTGGATACAGTTAGAGACACATCAGTGGTGTGGATAAAAGTCTAAAGGACATCTAATGGTGTACAGTGTAGACACCTTAGTGGT
>WNYA01000100.1:28181-214903 GCA_019512145.1 Engystomops pustulosus
ATCATGTGTTGATACTGTGTCTGCTGGATGTGTATCTAATCCTCTCCTGTGATGATCTGTCTGCTGAGAGTTGTGATCTAATCCTACCTGTGTGATACTGTCTGCTGAGCTGTGTATCTAATCCTATCCTGTGTATACTGTCTGCTGCGCTTTGTATCATCTATCCTGTGTGAATCTGTCCTGCTGAGGGTGTTAATCTAATCCTATACTGTGTGGGTATACTGCCTCTGAGCTGTGTATTAATCCCTATCCTGTGTGATACTGTCGCTGCTGAGCTTGTATCTAATCCTATCCTGTTTGATACTGTCTGCTAGCTGTGTTCTATCCTATCCGGTGTGATACTGTCTCTGAGCTTGTGATCTACATCCTATCCTGTTGATACGTCTGCTGAGCTGTGTATCTAAGCCTATCCCGTTGTGATACGTCCTTCTGAAGCTGGTGGTATCTAATCCTCCGTGTGGATACTGCCTGCTGATCTGTTTAGCTATCCTTACTGTGTTATACTGTCCTCTGATTTGTATCCGAATCCTCCTGTGTGCATACTGTCTGCCTGAGCTGGTTTCATAATCCTATCAAAACAAATAAAATGTGTGATACTGTCTGCTGACCGTGTATCTAATCCGAACCTGTGTGATACTGGCCTGCTGAGCTGTGTCTATCCTATCCTGTGTGAACTCTGTCTGCTGAGCTGTGTTCTGAAATCCTATCCTGTTTGATACTGCCTGCAGCTGGTATCTAATCCTATCATGTTGATATCTGTCTGCTGACGCCTGTAATCTAATCCTATCCTGTGTGATATGTCTGCTGTCCCTGTGTATCTAATCCTATCCTGTGTGATACGTCTGCTGGCTTGTGTATCTAATCGCTCTCCTGTGTGATACTGTCGCCTGCTGAGCTGTGATCTAATCCTATCATGTGTGATACTGTCTGCTGCAGCTCTGTACTAATCCTATTCGTGTGATACTGTCTGCTCAGCCGTGTATCTAATCCTATACTGTGTGATCCTGTCCTGCGAGCTGTGTATCTAAATCCATCCTGTGTGATATCTGCCTGCTGAGCTGTGTATAATAATCCTATCTGTGTGATACATGCCTGCTGATGCTGGTATTAATCCTATCCTGTGTATCTGTCGCTGAGATTGTATCTAATCTCCTCACGTGGTGATAGTCTGCTGTGTGTGTATGCGCAACCTATCCGTGTGCGATACTGTCTGCTGACTGTGTATCTAATCTTCTCACGTGTGATACAGTCTCTGTGCTGTTGTACTAACCTACATGTGCTGATACTGTCTGCTGAGCGTGTGGTATCCTATCCTATCATGTGTGATACTGTCTGCTAGCGTGGTTATCTACTAGTCCATTCATGTGTGATACTGCCTGCCTGAGCGGGTATCTAATCCTAGTCATTTGGTGATACTTCTGCTGAGCTGGGTAACTAATCCTATCATTGTGAGTACTGTCTGTCTGCGCTGGGTTCTAATTCCTATCAGTTGTGATACTGTCGCTGACTGGACTACATCCTATCATGTGTGATCCCTGTAAGCCGGTACGACCAGTGTATACGTGCAAGCCCCGGTATCTAATCCCATGCCTGTGTGATACTGCCTCGCAAAGCCGTTAATCCTATCCCATCATTTGGGATACTGGTCTGCTGACGCTGTGTATTCTAATCCAACTATCCGTATAGATACTGTCTGCATGAGCTGTGGTATCTAATCCTACCTGTGTGATACTGTCTGCTGAAGGCGTAGTATACTAATTCCTATTGGATCGTGTGAGCTGTAAGCATGTGGTGCCTGCATGACTGTGTCTAAGGTCTAATCCTATCCTGGTGATACTGCCGCTGAGCTGTTATCTAATCCATCACGTTGTGATTACAGTCGCTGGTGCGTGTGTATCTAATCTCTTACGTGTTGAATAAAAGCATCATGCTGTAACTGTGTATCTAATCAAACTAAATCTGTGTGGATATGTCCTGTGAGGGGCTGGTATCTCAATCCTATCATGTGTGCTCTACTTTCTCAATCATCTGTCGTGATACGCTGCTGAGCTGTTATCTAACCCATCTATCATTGGGGGCATACTGTGGCTGCTGAGCTGGGGGTAGTCTAACATCCCACTCCATGTTAGATACTCTGCGAGCTTGGGATCTAAAAATCCGTAGGTCATGGGATACTGGCGCTGACTGGGTAATATCTAATCATATCATGGGGTGTTGAGTACTAGTCTGCTGAGGGCCGGGGAGCTAAAATCCTTCAATGTTACGTAGCGTTGGGTGGCCTAGCTGCACTGGGTATCTGAATCCTATCATGTGTGATACTGTCGCTAGGCTGGGTATCTAGAGCAACTATCAATGGTGGTGAGAGTACTGTACCCTGCAAAGGCCGGGGTGTATCTAAATTCAAACCATGCTGTTGTGATACATTGCCTGCTGAGGCCGTGTAAGTCTACAACATGTCCACAGCCATGTGATGATACTCCTGTCTGAGCGGGGTATCTCATAAATCACTATCACGGGTGATCGCTGCCGCAAAGCCGTGTATCTACCATGCTGGTTATACGGGCCGGGTGGACTTGAGCCGTTTAGTAACTAACATCGTCACATCCTGTGGTGGAGAATACGTCGCGGTGCGGGGGTGGGAAAGAGGGAAAAACAAGGGATGAGGATTAGGGGTGGAACTGGTTGGTCCCGCAAATGCGGGGGAGCTACACAGTTGAGGTGAAGGGAAAGGCAACTGGTATTGCATCGCTTTCCCGTAATGACGGGGGGCGATTGGGTGGCTTTCTGTTGTGCTAGGCACACTGTTGTCCGGTGTCTTGGTATGGGACCTGGACGGTATCTGTCCTACAGCCGGCAGGTCTGCCGGGAGCGGTGGTTGTATGCAGAAAGCTGGATGGAGGATAGGCTGAGATGTACCGTTCCCGCCTGGTGTGCAACCCGTGAGGACTGTCTTAGTAGGCTGTCCCTGTATAGTGATGGATTGGGGGATCCGCGTGTGGTGTGTAGCGTATCCAACTGGATCAGACGGGAGGCGAACGTGTGCAGAGCCTCCACTTACAATATGGGTGGGCTTTTTAAGAACAACATAAGCAACGAATCAACAAATCTTATAACCAGAAAGACAACAAAAGGCCGGATGTTTGGGGAGAGTTTCCGGATTCAAGGGGAGAAACTGGAGTTGTCATGAGAATTGATTCCTCGGAATATTCTCCCACTTGGTAAGTAAGAAGAAAGAGAGGGGGGCAGTGCAGGTCTGGTCATGAAATAGGCGTATTTAAAATCTCCAATACTGGAAACTGGCAAACTAAAATTGCCTGGTGTGTTGCACTGGAGGGATATTGCGGTCACGCGATGGTGGTCTCGTGGCTGTGTCGGGACTTACAGTGCTGTGCGCTGTATGTCAAGCTTGAGGCTGGAGGTAAGGGCCCATAGTGCTACATCTAGGGGGAGACCTGGGACTGTAAAGAGCCTAGGGCCCCTTCGCTTTCCGGGGTATAAGTTAATTGGTCATCGCCCTGGTCAGGGTGGTGTGGGGCGCACTGCTGCCAAGGTAACACTCCGGAGCTTACAGAAAAATGAATACTAGATGTGGAATGGGCAGGTAAGAATCGGGGACGCATGGACCCGGCAATAGGTTAACGGGGCGCTTTGCTGTAGCAGTGGCATGGATCTAAGCCAAATTACCTGAAACGCAAGGACGGTAGGCTGGAGGGGGGGGGAGGGGGGGGGAAGCCGCTACAGGGAGGGGGTGCGGCTGCTCACAAAAAAGACGCCTCCAGAGGGATCCACAGATATAGGCGCGGCATTCAGGCAAAAAAGTGCAGCTCGAACCATGGCCTTAACACTGCCCCAGGGGGGTGGTAATGGGTAAATGGTGTAGTCGTAAATCCCCTGCTGACCTACGTAGCTAATTCCCAATGCTGTGTGCTACGTCTCTGAGCCCCGTTCTCTAAATCCGATGCTGTGTGCTCCACTTAACATAAAAGTGATGGGTAAAATCTAAATCCCATGCAGTGTGTGATTAGCTCCTTCGATAGAGCCGTTTATCTAAATCGCCATTCTGTGTGTATTAGCTGCGTGTGTATCTGGTCCCATTGCTGTGAATGGAGACGTCCTGCTAGCCGTGGGGGTGATCTTCTAATCCCATGCTGTGTGATCCTGTCATTCGGCTTAGTAAAATCGATCCATGCTGTGTGATGTCCTGCTGAGCCGTGTAATCTACTGGCCCAGGCTTTGGTGCTTCTCTGAGCTTCATTATGCGTAATCACATCTGTTTGAATAAACTCTTGCTGAGCTGTGTATCTAATGCCCTGCTGTTTGATTACGTCCTGCTGTGAACGGGTTGGTAATCGTATCCCATTCTGTGGGGTGGTGTCTGTTATCCGTGAGCTGAAAATTATGCTGAATCCCATGGTGCGGGTGTGTGATACGTCCTGCTGTGCCATGTAGCTAATCAACCTGCTCTGTGGTGGCTGGCTGCTGATCTGGAGGGGTATCCTATCCCATGCTGTGTTATACGTCGCGCTGAGCTTTGTCTCTAAATCAGAAAAAAAAACATGCTGGTGTGATACGTCCTGCTTGAAAGGACCGGTGTAGGGCTGAAAGCCGATGCGCTGGAAATGTGGTGCTTTCTTCTGACTGGTATCTATCCATCTGGTTGGATACGTCCTCTGACTGGGTATCTATCGCCTGCGTGGGGTGAGTACGTCCTTGCTGAGCCGTGTATCTACCCCATGCGGGGGGGCGTGTCGTTCATAGCCGAGTACCTAATCGCCATGCTGGTGGATAGCTGTCCCTGCAAGCTGTGTGATGGGCTGACATCCATAGCCTTGGTGATACCGCTGGGAGCGTGAGCCAATGAGCACCTAGCTGGTGGCGTGGGATTACGCCATGGGAAGAGCCGTGTAAAGCTAATCCTGATGCGTGTGATGATGCCTGCTGAAGTAACCTTGTATCAGGGAAAAAAAAAAAAAAAAAAAAAAAAAAAAAAAAAATAATCCTATGCTGTGTGATACGGCCTGCTGAGCATTGCATCTAAGGGGCCGACTGCAGGTGAGATGCTGCTTGTGATAGGTCAGATCCCTGCTAGCGTCTAACGATCCTCCTAAGAGCGGTGGACTGTGAGTGCTCATGCTGTGGTGATAGGAGGGAGGGAAAAAAAAGTGAGGGGGAGGCGGGGAATATTATTTTTTGATTGTGGTGTTTTGTTTTTTTGAAAAGGATGGAAACTTCTGCTGCGGCCAAGTATGTACTCCTATACTGTTGATACGCCCGCGGAGCAGGTGATTCGTAATACTATATGCTGTTTGATACGCCCTGCTGAAGCTGGTTGTAGCTAATCCCATGCTGGTGATACTGGTGCTTTGTAGTCTTATCCCCAAATGCTGTGTGCTAAGGCTGGCTAAGTGTATCTAATCCCATGCTGTGTGTGATACGTGCTGTTTACTGGATCCCCGATGGCTGTTGTGAACTGGCCGGTGTAGACTAATCCCATAGACTTGGTGATCTGCTGTTTATCTGATGGGGGACCCATGCTGGGTGGTGGATACGTAAAGAAAGCGGTGGATCTGACCGCATGTGTTTGTAACTGCTGTGAATCTGGATCCCATAAGCTGTGGGTGAAATACTGCTGTGTAATCTATCCCAGGCTGTGTATATACGGCGTGTGATCTGATCCCATGTCGTGGTGTAGAGACTGCTGTGTATACGTGATCACCATTGCATAGGAGGATACTGCTGTGGATCTATCCATGCTGTGGGGAGTACGGCTGTGTTACCTGATCCAGCTGGGTGACTGGCAGGTGTATCTAATCCCATGCTGTGTTATACTGCTGCAGAAAAATATTCATGGTGACCCCCTGACTGGGGGTAGCTGTGGCATGGAGGCTCGTGATGAGTATGTGGTCTGGTGATGTGTGATGCCGCTGGTACCGTGTGCGCCTCTGGGGGGTGTGCGGGTGATGGCCAGCAATAAACCTGCGAAAAGCTGAGAGCGGAAAGAGGAAATAGGTGCCCGTGCTGCCTCCTCCTCCTCCTCGCTCTCCCCCTCCCTCCTCACTCTCCAGGTGTAAATCCTCTTGGGTTTGTGGGCGCAGCAGATTCCAGCACAGGCCGCCGTGAGAGGGAGGGGGACCTGCGGCTCTAAATACATTTTTAGAAAGGAAGAAGGGGGACGGGGAGTCATGTTTGCAGACATGGTGATCGCGAGCGAAAAATAAGAGAACGAGTCGTAACGGCTTACGGAGAACAAGCGGGGGGGACGCCGAAACTATGAATGGGCGGGTGAGAATGAGTGAGGGGGGCACAGAAACAAGTGGCACTCCCAGGGGAGGCGGGGAAACTTAAATCCTGAAGGGGAAAGGGAACGGGCATAGATAGGAAGGCGGAGAAGGGGAGAAGTATCGGAAATGGAGGGGAGGCCGGGGGGTCGGTGGGGAGAGGGGGAAGGGATGGGGGAGGAGGAAAGACAAGTAACTATATATACCCTATTAGTGCGGTAGGCGCTGGGAAATAGGGGGGTGCGGGGTGTCTCCGACACACAGAGAATACAGCTACAATAGGGAATGTACAGCGACGACTGCAAGCACCAGGACATCGCGCACAATACGCAGGGTGCACTGCCCAATTGTGCCCTATATAACTCTCCAGTATGGTGCCCTCATACACTGCCAGCACGTGGTGCCCTTATAACACTGCCACTGCTAGTGCCCTCATACACTGCCAGCACGTGTCCCTTATAACACTGCCAGCTATAGTGCCCGTATAACACTGCGTCACGTGTGCCCTTATACACTGCCAGCGTATCGTGGCCTCGATAACCTGCCCAAGGCTGCCCTTATAACGCTGCCACTATAGTGCCCTCTACTGCACTAGGCCATAACACTGCCAGCATGTGCCCTTATAACGCTGCAGCATAGTAATTGCCTATAACGCTGCCAGCTATAGTGCCCTCATAACACTGCCAGCATTAGTGCCCCATAACAACTGCCAGCAGTGTGCCCTTATAACAGACACCGGCCCTATAAACGCCCTATGCCATCAACACTGCCATCTATAGGGCCCGACATAACACTTGGCCAGCACGGTGTGCCCTTATAACACTGCCCGCTATATGTGCCCTCATAACACTGCAGTATAGTGCCCTCATACTACACTGGCCATCCGTGTGCCCTTTAACGCTGGCCAGCCTATAGTGGCCCCAGAACACTGCCACTATAGGCCCTGCATAACACTCTGCCAGCACTTGTGCCTTATACCACGCCAGCTATAGTGCCCTCATTATATAAGTACACTCCTGCACTGCCAGCTATATTGCCCCTCAACACTGCCAGCTATATGCCCTCATACCAGTACCACTGCGCTGCCAGATATGTGCACCTCATAACACTGCCACACGTGTGGCCCTTATAACACTGCACGCTATAGTGCCCTCATACACGCAGCTATATGCCCTCATAACCGCCAGCACGTGTGCCCTTATAACGCTGCCAGCTATAGTGCCCTCATAACACTGTCCAGCACGTGTGCCCTTATAACGCTGCCAGCTTAGTGCCTCATAACACTGCCAGCTATAGTGCCCTCATACACTGCCAGCACGTGTTCCCTTATAACGCTGCCAGCTATAAGTGCCCTCATACACTGCCAGCTATATGCCCTCATAACACTGCCACACGTGTGCCCATAAACGCTGCCAGCTATAGGCCCTCATAACACTCCAGCTTATCGTCCCGCATAAACACTGCACACGTGTGCCCATATAACTGCTTCAGCTTAGTGCCGCATCATAACACTGCCAGCAATATAGTGCCTCATACGCTGCCACACTTTTGCCTTATAACGCTGCGGCGCTATAGTGCCCGTCATACACCTGGCCAGCTATAGTGGCCCCATAAAACAACATGCCAGCCGTTGCCCTTGATAACGCTGCCGAGCTATATGCCCTCATAACACTGCAGCTATAGTGGCCCTCATAACTGCAGCTAAGTGCCTCATATACCTGCATACGGTGCCCTTATACCTCTGCCCATCTCATAGTCCCTCATAACACTGCCAGCTATAGTGTGGGCCCTCATAACCGCGCCAGCACGTGTGCCTTAAAACGTCTGCCAGCTATATGCCCTCATAACCTGCACTATAGTCCTCATAACCTGCCACACGTGGCCCTTATAACCTGCCATCTATAGTCGCCTCATACACTGCCAGCTAAGTGCCCTCATACACTGCCACTCTAGTGCCCTCATAACACTGTCACTATATGCCCTCATAACACTCGCCACAACCGTGTGCCCTTATAACAGCTGCGCATGCTTAGTGCCCTCATAAAACACTGCCCACTGTGCCCTTATAACACGGCCCACCTAAGCGCCCTCATAACACTGCCGCTATAGTGCCCTCATTATATCAGTACCCTTGCCACTGCCAGTTATAGTGGCCCATCATAACACTGCCACTTAGTGCCCTCATACCATCCATTGCCTGCCAGCTATAGTCCCTCATAACACTGCCAGCACGTGTGCCCTATACGGCACTGCCAGCTATAGTGGCCCTCATAATCAGTACCACGTGCACCGCCAGCTATAGTTGCCCTCATCATCAGTAGTACCACCTCATGCCTCATCACCATTCCCGCTCTTAGTGCCCTCCTAAACCAGTCACCATGCGCTGCCAGCTATAGTGCCCTCATAACACGGCCAGCACGTGTGCCTCTTTAACGCTGTCAGCTGAGTTCCCTCGATAACCCTGCCAGCTAATAGTGCCCTCATACACGTGCCAGCACGTGTGCCCGTATAACACTGCCAGCTATAGTGCCCCATAACACTGCCATGCACGTGGTGCCCTTATACCTGCCAGCTATAGTGCCCTCATACACTGCCAGGCTATATGCCCCCATAACCTGCCAGCTTCGTCACCCGATGAACCCCTATACACTGCCATCTATAGTGCCCTCTTATACATTACGCCCCGTTGCACTGCCAGCTATAGTCCCTCATAACACTGCTCAGCTATAGTGCCTCATCCCAGTACCACGTGCGCTCAGCTATAGTTGCCCTCATAATAACACTGCCAGCACTGTTTCCCTTATAACACTGCCAGCTATATCCCTCCTATATCATACCCGTGCACCGCCAGCTAAGTGCCCTACTATCATGTACCAAACCTCAGTGCCCTCACACAGTGACCAGCTAATGAAGTGCCCCTCAGATCATGTACCAACCTCAGTGGCCCATTAAACAGTGCCAGCCTAGAGTGCTGGCACTGTTAGTTTAGTGTTGGGAATATTTGATACGTTTTGGTGGCGATTATGAGGAATGCATGGAATACCAATAGTGGACGAGCAAAGCAGAACATCTTATAAAGATTGGAAATTTTTAGAGAAACTTTGGAAAAGGTTGTGTGACGACTTTGTAAGTATGGTGGTATTTTAAGTCTGATTTTGTTGTGTGATGTACCAGTGGAGGACTGGCAGAGACGAGAGGTGAAGGAGAAACATGAGAGAGCTGTAGTAGCATAAATTAACCACAGAAGTTTACCTGTATCAATAGATCTGGTGGTAGGAATTGCATTAGGTTTGACGTATAGTCGGAAAGTGAAGAGTTCTCTTACAGAGGCTGTAGTCCGTGTGGAACTTATACTATTGATGCTCCCTAGGGACCTATGCAATTTTTCCAGGATGGGATAAAAAAAGAACACTCTCTTTTAGCTAACCTTGGTAAAGGCATCCGCTCCCTTGAATCTGCGACCTTCAGGAAGCCGAGAGGGGGGATTAAAAAACCTAAACCAGTATATCTATTCCAGACGGAAACATGTCCCAATGCAGACAATTCCTGTTTCGACCTGGTTTGGGTCTCCTCAGTATCCGCATAGGGAACTGTTTTGGCTATCGTGAGAGCTTCTGACAGGTGCTAGGGGTTGGGGGGGGGGGGGGGGGGTGGGGAGGGAGGAAGAGTTCTCTTACGAGACGTTGACTATATTCACCACTAAGTTGTCCTACACTGTATCCAACCATTGATGATGTCCGTAGACTTTATCCACCACTGAGTGTCCTGAACGGTATCACCACTGAGTGTCCTAGACAATAGCCATCATCAGGGTATCCTAGACTGTATCCACCACTGAGGTGTCCTAGACTGTATCCCCACTGAGTGTCCATACTGTATCCCCCACTGAGGTGTCCTAACAATATCCAACCACTGGAGGTGTCCTAGACTGTATCCCCACTGAGTGTCCTAAGACTGTACCCACCACTGAGGGTCCCTAGACTGTCTCCCCACTGAGGTGTCCTACAATATCCAACCACTGAGTGTCTATGACGTATCCACCACTGTAGGTGTCCTAGACTGTAACCCACCACTGAGGATGGTCCAGACTGTATCCCACTGAGTGTCTCTAGACTTTATCCCCACTGAGATGTCGCTAGACTGTTCACCACCACTAGGTGTCCTGAATGTATCCCGCCACTGAGGTGTTCCAGACGTATCCACCCGAGTGATCTGACTCCCGTCCTAACTGTATCCCCACCACTGAGTGTCCTAGACCTGTATACCACTGGGTTCACGCCACCGCCTCTAAATCGTCCTACGACTTGTTCATACTTTCCACCACTCAGCGGTCCTAACACAAGATTGTCTAGACTGTACCCACCACTGAGGTGTCCTCACTGTATCCCACACTGAGGTGTCCCTAACTGGATCAACCACTAGAGGTGTCCTAGACTTATTCCACCACTGAGGTTCCTCACACTGTTATCCCACCCACTGAGGTGTCCTAGACTGTAATCTCCACCCTGAGTGTCCTCAGACCTGTCTCCCACCACTGAGGGGTCCTGACGTATCCCCACCACTGCGGTGTCCTAGACTGTACCCACCACTGAGGGGTCCAGACGATCCCACCACTGAGTGTCCTAGACTGTATCCACCACTGAGGTGCCTCACGTATCCCACCACTGAGGTGTCCTAGACTGTATCCACCATGCTGAGGTGTCCTAGACTTTACTCCCACCACTGAGTGTCTCAACTGTATCCCACCACTGAGGTGTCCCTGACTGTATCCCACCACTGAGTTGTCCTCAACTTGTATCCACCAGCGAGTTCCCTAGACGGTATCCCACCCCGGAGGTGTCTAACTGTGATCCCCACTGAGGGTTGTCCTAGACTGTATCCACCACTGAGGTGTTCCTCACTGTATCTCACCACTGATGGTGTCCTAGACGTATCCCACGCACTAGGTGTCCTAACTGTATCCTACCACTCATGCGTCTAGACTGTATCCGCCCACTGAGTTCCTAGAACTGTATCCACCACTGAGGGTGTCCTAACCGTATCCCCCACCACTAGGTGTCCTAGACTGTATCCACTCTGAGTGTCCAGACTTTATCCTTCCCACATCAGGCGTCCTAGATCGTATCCACCCACCTCAGGTAACCTGATACCCTGAGGCTATACTGTATCCACCCACTGAGGTGTCCTAGACTGTACACTATGTCACTATCCCCCAGAGTCCCTAGACTGTATCCACCACTCGGACTGTCCTACATGAGTTCTAGTCATCCCACCAGAGTGTCCGTAGACTGTATCCAACCATGATGTGTCTCAAACTGTATCCACACTGAGGTGTCCTAGACGAAATCCCCACCACTGAATGTGTCACTAGACCTGTATCCAACACACTATGTTCCTCAACTTGTATCCCACCACTAGGTGTCCTAACTTCATCCCACCACGGATCTGTCCGTAGACTGTATCCAAACCCTGAAGTGTCCTCAGACTGTATCCCCACCACTGGAGTGTCCTAGACTGTCCGACCACTGAAGTGTCCAGACACACCCTGCTATCCCAGCTGTATCCACCTGAGGTGTCCTAGACTGATCCCACACTGATGCCTCACTTCACCTTAGTGTCCAGTCATCACAGACTGTCCATTATCCAACCACTGAGGTGTCCTAGACCGACACCCACTGAGGTGTCCTAACTGTTTCCAACCACTGAGTGTCCTAGACTGTTCCCACCACTGGATTGGTGTCCTAACGGTATCCCACCACTGAGGTGTCCTCAACTGTATCCCACCACTGAGTGTCCAGACTGTATCCTCCACCACTTGAGTGTGTCCCAACTGTATCCCACCCACGTGAGTGTCCTCAACTGTATCCCCCCTGACAGTGTCCCTATGACTGTCTCCAAACCACTCGAAGTGTCCTAATGTATCCATCAACCACGGAGAAGTCCTAGACCGTATCCCACCACTAGAGTGGCCTAGAACCGGAGATGGCAAACCCTTTAGAGACCCGAGTGCCCAAACTACACACAGACGCACTTATTTATCGCAAAAGTGCCAAACACGAATTATATTTGTGATTATACTCCCTTCTTGTCACCAGCTTTCATTGATACAGCACCTGAGACACCATAAAGCAGAAATAGTCCCAGGAGAACTGTTGCACGTTTAAAATACCCCTTTGCACAGCAAGTCCTGGACTGTCTGGGCTGGCAGTACGATACCCTGGAGTCATCTCTGGTGATGCCGGAGTGCCCACAGAAAGGGGCTCCGCAGTGCCAACTCTGGCACCAGTGCCATAGGTTAGCCATCACTGTTCCTAGACTGTATCCCCACCCTGAGGTGTTTCTAGACTGTAATCCCCACCACTGAGTTGTCCTCAACTGTAGCCCACCACTGAGGGTCCTCAACTGTATCCCACCACTGAAGTGTCCTATACGTATCCAAGACCACTGAGGTGGTCCTAGACTGTCGCCACACTGATGTGTCCTAGACTTGACCACGGTGCCTGACTGTATCCCACCACTGGTGTTCCTGAGACGGTATCCCACCACTGAGGTGTCCCTCAACTGTATCCCACCACTGGATGTCCTGCAGTACCCACCACTGAAGTGTTGCTTCCTCACCACTGGTATCTCACTGATCCACTGAGTGTCCTAGACTGGTATCCACCACTGAGGTTCCCTAGACGTATACCCACCACTGAGGTGTCCTAGATAGTTCCCCCACTAAGGTGTTCCTCAACTGTTCCCACCCATCTGAGGTGTCCTCACTGTTCCACCACTGAAGTGTCCTAGACCGTCCCCCCATGAGGTGCCTCACGATCCCACGCACTGAAGTGTCCTACTGTGAATCCCACCACTGAAGTGTGCCTAGACTGAATCCTAAGACCACTGAGTTGTCTCCTATACTGTACCCAACCACTGAGTCTGTCCGTATGACTGTATTAACAATGGGAGGTGCTAGACTATTCTTAACGCACTGTAATGTCCTAGACCTGCATCCACAATTATTTCGCTAGACTGTATCCACCACTGAGGTGTCCAAGACTATATCCACCGCTGACGTTGTCCTAGTCATAGCCAACCACTTGTCCAAGGATTAGATACACAGCTCAGCAGACAGTATCACACAGGATAGGATTAGATACACAGCTCAGCAGACAGTATCACACAGGATAGGATTAGATACACAGCTCAGCAGGCAGTATCACACAGGAGAGGATTAGATACACATCTCAGCAGACAGTATCGCACATGATAGGATTAGATACACAGCTCAGCAGGCAGTATCACACAGGAGAGGATTAGATACACAGCTCAGCAGACAGTATCACACAGGAGAGGATTAGATACACAGCTCAGCAGGCAGTATCACACAGGATAGGATTAGATACACAGCTCAGCAGGCAGTATCACACAGGATAGGGGGCGCTAGGTGCACATATGGTCAGTATTTCCCTAGCTGCTGTATAGTGCTCCCCCTGGTGGAGGTCAGTGGTAACTACACAAGCACATCAGCACTGGGCTCTATACTAGCCGGGGCCACACAGCAGCTCTGCTCCTATGATAGGTACACACAGGAGATGTATTACACTGTGTTACCAGCTGGGGGCAGTATTACTACTGCAGTGATGGCTGGGAACATTCTCTGCATCCACATCCATGTGGTGGCATCTAGTGGTAATTGCAGGTACTGCGCCTTCCCTCCACAATAATGCGTTACAAGGTGGGGGCTACATGACCGTCCTCTGCTATAGGTCAGGGGGCCGCCATACACAGAGGCGGGGTTTTTCTTGTCCCATCTAGGGAAACCTATTTGAATATTTCCCAGAACCACCTACTGGAGCATCAGTGGCCATAAGTCTCCAGACGTCTGCTATGCGGCTGTACGGAGAACTCTTACCCACTGTTATAGGACCCCCGACATGGGGCCACCCTGCCGCCCCTCATCCTGGCACCAGGGGTCAGAGGTCCAGTCCTCCGCTCCAGTAATAGGAAGGTTCTACTGTTTCCCAATTGATTGCATGATGTGGGGGCCATGCTATAGGACAGTCACCCCTAGTAGTGATAGGAGGACACTGCCCCCTGCTGGTGTGATGATGTGGGGGCCATGGTATAGCACAGTCACCCCTAGCAGTGATAGGAGGACACACTGCCCACTGCTGGTGTGATGATGTGGGGGCCATGGTATAGGACAGACACCCCTAGTAGTGATAGGAGGACACACTGCCCCCTGCTGGTGTGATGATGTGAAGGCCATGGTATAGGACAGTCACCGCTAGCAGTGATAGGAGGACACACTGCCCCCTGCTGGTGTGATGATGTGGGGGCCATGGTATAGCACAGTCACCCCTAGTAGTGATGGGAGGACACACTGCCCCCTGCTGGTGTGATGATGTGGGGGCCATGGTATAGGACAGTCACCCCTAGTAGTGATGGGAGGACACACTGCCGCCCTCTGGTGATGATGTGGGTCCATGGTATAGCTGACAGTTCACCCTAGTATGATGGAGTACTACACTGGCCTCCCTGGCTGTGTGATGATGTGGGGGGCCTGGTATAGAAACAGTCAACCCTAGTAGTATAGGAGGACACTGCCACCCCCGCGGTGTACTGATGAATGGGGACTCATTACTATGGCAGATCACCCCTAGTAGTGATAGGAGGACACACTGCCCGCCAGCTGTTTGATTGATGTGGGGGCCATGGTATAAGGACAGTCCCCCCTAGAGTGATAGGAGGACACACTGCCCCCTGCTGGTGTGATGATGTGGGGGCCATGTTATAGACATGTCACCCCTATAGTGATGAGAGACACACTGCCCCCCTGGTTGATGATGTTGGGGCCATGGTATAGGACAGTCACCCCCTAGTAGTGATAGGAGGACACACTGCCCTCCTGCTGGTGTGATGATGTGTGGGCCATGGATAGGACGTCACCCCTATTAGTGATAGCGGACACACTGCCCCCTGCTGGTGTGATGATGTGGGGGCCATGGTATAGACATCACCCCCTAAAGTGATAGTGAGGACACACTGCCCCCTGCTGGTGTGATGATGTGTGGGCCATGGTATAGGACAGTCACCCTATAGTGATAGGAGGACACACTGCCCCCTGCTGGTGTGATGATTGTGGGGCCATGGTATAGGACAGTCACCTCCTACGTGATAGGGGACACACTGGCCCCCTGCTGGTGTGTGATGTTGTTGGGCCATGTATGGAGTCATACAGTATGGCATGCCCTAAGTGATGGAGGACACACTGCCCCCTGCTGGTGGCTGATGTGTGGGGTCCCATGTATAGACAGTCCCCCTATGTGATAGGAGGACACACTGCCCCCTGCTGGTGTGATGATGTGGGGCCATGGTATAGGACAGTCAACCCTAGAAGTGTTGGAGGACACACTGCCCCCTGTCTGGTGTGTGATGTGTGGGCCATGTATAGACAGTCACCCCTACAATATGATAGGAGGAACCACTGCCCCCTGCTGGTGTTAATGTGGGGCCATTGGTATAGGATCCAGTGTCACCCTAGTAGTGATAGGAGGACACAACTGCCCCCTGTCTGGTGTGATGATGTGGGGGCCATGGATAGGACATCACCCCTAGTGAGTGATAGAGGCACCCCCTGCTTCCCATCTGGTTGGTGATGATGTGGGGGCCATGTATAGACATCACCCCTAGTAGTGATAGTAGACACCTGCCCCTGCTGGTGTGATGATTAGGTGGGCCATGTATAGACAAGTCACCCCTACAATTGATGGGAGGACACACTTGCCCCTTCTTGGGTGATGATGAAGGGGCCATGTATCGGAAAGTCCACCCCTAGAGTGATAGGAGGACACACTGCCCCCTGCGGTTATGTGAGCCCTGCAATCGTCCCTGCGGTATGTGGACAACTAGGCGCGGATGGATTGGGGGCTCATGGATAGAGGACATCACCCCTAGTCAGTGTAGGAAGGACACGCTGCCCCTGCTGGTGTTATAATTGGGGCCATGGTAGTACGGACATCCTAGTAGTGATAGGAGGCACCTGCCCCTGCTGTGTGATGAATGTGGGGGCTTATGGATAGGACTCAACCCCTATAGTGAGTAGCGACGGACACACTGCCCCCGCTGGGTGATGAAATGTGGGGCCATGGTATCGGACAGTCAACCCCTAGAGGTGATAGGAAGGCCCACACTGCCCCTGCTTGGTGTGATGATTTGTGGCCATGTGCATAGAATCACCCCTATTATGGATAGGAGGACACACTGCCCCCTGCTGGTGTGATGATGTGGGGGCATGGTATAGGAACAGTCACCCCTAGCATGTATAGGAGGACAACCTTACTGCCCCCTGCTGGTGTGATCGATGTGGGGGCCCATGGTATAGGACAAGGTCACCCCTATAGTGATAGGAGGCCACACTGCCCCTGCTGGTGTGTGATGTGGGGGCCATGATAGGACAGTCACCCCTAGTAGTGATTGGAGCACACTGCCCCTGCTGGTGAGGATTGGGGGCCATGTATAGGAGACATGTCACCCCTAGTACTGATAGAGGCCACACTGCCCCTGCTGGTGTGGATGATGTGGGGGCCCTGGCAATAGGACAGTCACCCTATTATGGATAGGAGGACACCTGCCCTGCTGTGGTGAGATTGGGGCCATGTAATAAGTCCCAGTCCCAACCCTAGTGTGATGTGGAGGACACACTTCTGCCCCCTGCTGTTGTGATGACATGTGGGCCATGGGTGGACAGTCACCCCTAGTAGTGATAGGAGGACACACTGCCTCCTGGCATGGTGTGATGATTGTGGGGCCATGTATAGGACAGTCACCCTAGTAGTGATGGAGACACACCTGCCCCTGCTGGTGTGATGCTGTGGGGGCCATGGTATATAGTAGTCACCCCTAGTAGTAATAGGAGACCACTGCCCCCTGCTGGTGTGTTAATGTGGGGGCCATGGTAAGGGTAGTCCCCCTAGTAGTAATAGGTGACACACTCGACTGCCCCCTGCTGGTGTGATGTGTGGGGGCCATGTATAGGGTCAGTCACCCTAGTAGTATAGAGGACACCTGCCCTCTGCTGGTGTGGATGATTGTGGGGAGCCATTACATATGACAGTCCAACTAGTAGTGTAGGAGGACACAACTGCCCCCCTCTGGGGTATGATGTAGCCTCTTTTCTCTTTCTCCTCCTACCCTAATCTTCGAGGGCGCACAGCTACGAGAAGCTGCGCTCCGAAGATTTCGGAGTAGGACAGGAGAAAGAGCTACTGGGGCGTGAAAGCCGTGATGTGTAGCCTCATGTCCGGCTACTCCCATACATTACATCTCTAGGGTTTAAAGTTTTAAAAATATACGTGTTGACGTGAGGATAGCGCTAAAAAGGCTATCTCACGTCCCATACACGCCCCTACCGTCCGTTTCTACCTTTATAGGTAGCTTCTTGGTGGGAGGTTGCCCTTTAACGCATTACTGCCAGTGACAGTATTAAGCGCGACCTCGATGGCTAATTTGTAGTTTAACATCGTGATATTCTGCGTTCCTCCGCTTCTTTAGGCTGTAAGTCTTTGTATCACACATTCCCCAGACAGGGGGCGCTCTTTCTGGGTTTAACTATAAGGACCTTCTGAAATACAAACATATCTGTACATAAAATCCCTTTAAGTTAAGGCGCTTGAAACGTGAGCACCCAGTACAGGAGTCATGCTGCCTGTCCCCATCACTAAAATAGGTTTCTAAAAAGATGGGACATCATGTAGGCTTCCAGTACTATTACCCCGACTCCTGGAGGTGTCCTGTTACACATCGGCAAAGGTCAATCCTCTACGCTCATGGAAAGATGAAACACAACACAGACGGAGGGACAAGGTTAGATAACAGAGATCAATCGAGCAGTAGAGAGTGGGAGATCCAGGCATTGGCCCCCTGGATCCTCCAGAATTATGAGAAGGGGCTTCCTCATGGTGTGCGTCTGCTCCATTGTCGCTTTTGACGTGGTGGCCCCATCGCCACTATAGAAGGGCCTCGTCCTTATAGTCACATCCATGATAGCAATTTCATCTTTTAACTGGTCTAAAACTTAGATTTTTAGATACAGCAGTCCCCCGGGTTACGTACAAGATAGGTCCGGAGGTGTTGTTCTTATTTGAATTTGTATGTAAGTCGAAACTGATATTTATAATTGTAGATCAGACAAAAAAAATATTGGCCCCAAGTGACAATTGGAGTAAATGCATTTTTGCTGTAATTTGTCCAAGGATTATCAATAAAGCTTCATTACGACAGACCTTACAGCTGATCATTGCATTCTGGCCTATAAGAAACGCATTCATAAAGCTTCACAGAGTCCATGGGTCTGTCTGTAACTATGGGTTGTCTGTAAGTCGGGTGTCCCTTAGTAGGGGACCGCCTGTATTTTGAAAAGGGATACCAAGTATTTTTTTTTCTTTCTGTTGTTGCTTTACTTTTATTATTTTCTAGCACTAATATAAATGGATATCGATTTTTGTTATGTTTATATATTTTCATGGTCTTTTTTTTATTCTATATTTTTTTTTATATTAAAGGTTTTTTTTTTTAATTTTTTTTTGCAATATTTAGTTTATTTGTTGCATTGGAGGATATTCTATAGATTTCTTTCACACCCACATTCCGTATAGGCGATTATACAATGAGCGAGATCGTATACAGCATGGGCGAGTCATTCGACAACGCTCCCCTTTTCTAGTTTTAGAATAAAGATCTTTTTTCATAACATTGTTTTGAAATAATATCCGTTTTTTGATTTGCAAATAAGGGATAAGGACGTAAAAGTAAAAATATAAAGCAAGGATAATCAAGTCTTTATGTCAAAAATTTATCTAAAAAACATTTTGGGAAAAATGGCTGTAACAAATTAATACATTAATTTCTTATTAAACTTAATAAAATTATCATGAATAAAGATATGATTAGAAGTTTAAAAATGTTTTTTTTCTGAATTTATAAGAAAAAAAAATAATTCATTAACATGATGTGAAATCCTTAATCATAAAATAAGGTTTAGTGGCATGGATTATCATTTTTGTTAATATTGAGTCCTCCATTCTCCTGTATATTGGGGTTCTACATATTTGAACCCCTCCCACGCGAACCACCAGGAAATGCGATTATTTCTTCTTTACTCCCCTCCATAGCCACAAGGGGCTTGAGGAGGGTGTTAAAGGGTGTGCCCAATGCAAGTGGATGGCATAGGACACTACTTGTCTTCATTAGATAAGCTTCCTCTCTCCACCATGCTTTAAAACTGCGCTGTGCTTGAAACCCTTAATACTCGAGTATAATCCTAGTTTTTCACAACACAAAATTTGTACTCAAAACCCTAACTCCTCGGCTTATACTCGAGTCAACTAAAAAATAAAGTCAAACTCACCTTTCTGACATCACCTGTTGTCCTCTTCCTCTTCTGTACGAGACGTCCGAGACAGAAAGGACTATGGGGCGTCGGAAAGATAGTACAGTTTTATTTTTTTTCCTCCTACGGGGCTGGGCAGGCTGGTATGCTACAGGTGCTGGGCGGCTGTAATGCTCAGGGGCTGGCAAGCTATATGCACATATCAGGGGCTGGGCGGCTAACTATGCCACAGGGGGCTGGGCAGGCTGTATCTTACTCGGGCTGGGCAGGCGTTGCACTACAGGGGCTGGCAGACTATATACTGGAGGACTGGGATGGGCCGCCGTAACAATGCCTTTCCCACCACTCGGCTTATACTCGAGCAATAGGTTTTCCCGTTTTTTGGTGTTGAAATTATGGGTTTCGGCTTATCCTCGGGTCCGGTTATACTCAGATATGTACGGTATATTCCACAATAACCAAGTGCATCACAACCTATTTCCATAACTTCAATATAACTTCAAGCATTTAAATGAAATCAGGTTTCTCAAGTTTCTTTCTTGCTGGCTCATGGACGAGAGGAGGGGGGCCTCAGCAAGGCAAGGTTGTAACTTAGGGAGGGGCCACAATAAAGGGTGGTCTTCAACAAGGGAGGAGTTGCACTAAGGGTGGAGCCACAACAAGGATCGGGCCTCAACAAGGGAGGGGTTGCACTAAAGGAGGATCCACATAATGGATGGCCCAACATGTAGGGGTTGTACTTAGGAGGATCCACAATAATGAGATGGCCTCAACAAGGGAGGGGTTGCCTAATGAGGATTCCACAACAAAGGCGGGGTCTCACCAAACAAGGGAAAGGGTGACTTAGGGAGGAGCCAACAACAAGGAGGGGCCTCAACAATGGAATGGTTCACAAGGATGAGTCCCACAAGGAGGGGCCTCAACAATCATGGTTGGCACTAAGGATTATCCGCATCATGGAGGGAACCACAACAAGGGAGGGGTTTCACCTCAGAGAGGATCCACAATAAAGAGGGGGGCCTCAGCAAGGGAGTGGTTCACTAAGGGAGGATCCACAATACTGAGGGCCCTCAACGGGAGGGGAGGGGCTTCACTCGGAGTAGCCACAATAAAGGGGTGGCCTCAAAAAGGAGGGCTTTCAGTTAGAAAGGGGTTCAGTAGGAGGAGCTTCATAAAGGAAGGGCTTCTACACGGGAGGGGCTGCAATAAGGGAGGAGTCACACTAATATAGAATCCTGAATAAGGGAGATTCGATATAAGTTCATTCTATACCAAATTAACTCATCTGCCCCTGTCAAATACTAGCAACATATACTAAGAATGCCTCATCATTTCTCCTGTCATTCGGCCTGTGGATTCTTTATTTGTACCCATACAAACAGTTTCAGCACAGAGAATCCGCTTCCCTGTATTTGCTTGCTTAAATACAAACAACAGCTAAAATTATTGCCACCTGGCTGCCCAAATCGCTTATGAAAAAGTATGGAAAATAGAACTTAGCAGAACGTTATATCCCATATATCCGGATTCCTTGTTTTACCAAGGTAGAATATCGGTGTTTGCCTGCAGAGAGTCTTTTTGAGAATATTAGAGTCTCTGGAGTCAATACAAAGTTCTCCATTCGATCGGTGGACAATGTCATTCATGTCTTTATTCATTTAACACCAATGTGTAAATAATTGTATCATATTTTTTTGAAGCCCTCATTCTAAAAAAAATATCTAGTGGGTATTTGGCCTCGGCTAAGCTTGGTGATAACCAAAAAAAAAAGCCCCAGCACAGGTACCTATGGGAGCTTTCACGATTGATTCTAAATGGCCACCATCTATGCCCTCTGTCTATATCCCCAATGTGGCAACCCACCTGCAAGCCAGCCTACTACACAACCTGAGACTACTTGGCCAACTTGAGTAGACAACCATGATGTGGCCAGATCCAATGTTGGTCGTATTCAAAACCCAAAACATTGTTTGTAACCACTGCAATTGAAATCTGTGTCGTGTCTCTTTCCATTGTTTCCTGGAAGATCTTCAGGATAATTGTGGGTAACAGTACTCCATGGGTTTGTCCATTCTAGTGGGTCTCTTTTTTGTCCCCCTTTACTTACCCATTTTGCTCTTTCTTGCCCCTCAGAGAGCTTCGACCCCCAAGGCTCCTTGGGTAGAAAATACAGTATGGCAATTTAGGACTAGTTGGCGCTGGGCCAGAGGCCGGGTTAACTTTGTAGCACCCTTGCAACAAAAACCACTCCCAAGCACGACATCCACTAAAGCTTTTCCTCCGGCCCGCAGTGCTAGGAAATTGTGGCGGTTGACGTGAAAGGTTAGAAACAAAGAGAACAAAAGGTGATGGTACAATGGTCCTGATGTACTTTGCGCTTTGTGTCGCACCTGTCACTCGGCCCTCCTGGACAACACCTCCACGTAGAGTCCTCCGGCAGAAGGGTAACCTAACCTCTGAGTACGGCACTCAGGCCAGTTCGTGAAGGTCAACAAAAAAATCCTGCAGCATGGAGAAAGAGGCCATAGGTGGCATGTAGCGCTGAAGGTCGCACTAGGGCAATCAATCCCAACAGGTCCCTATTCTTCACCTGTCAGGGCCCTCAAGAGGTCCATCGAGCAAATAGAAGTTATAGGTGAGGTCATAGCAAACACCACACCAGCCCAAACGGTAGACCGTAGCCCTCCCCCCAACGCACCTAGTCTCCAGCCCATGGAACGCATTGGGTTGGGCAGATGCCAAGGTAGCGATGGACAATGAGATACATTCAAGATAATAATGTGCCTGCGTAAATGATGAAGTAGAATAGGCCCGAACCAGGCCGACACATGGGGTTCCAACAACCCACCGGTCGTGGGATGTAAGCTGGCAAATGAGGAAGGGCAAGGGACCAACGTAACATGAGGTCACTGAGTGCCAGGTTGAACATGTAGAACCAATTAACGGGTTCCAAAGGTCGGCGAAGGCAAATCGTGTTAGCACAATGGAGTTCAACAAAAGCCAAGCTTAGGAGGAATGTGTGAGGTGCATGTCGGAGGAAGATGTTTTGTAGGACTCTCTAGTGCATGCATAACACTGGATGATGTGAGGTGGGGGTGGCGGAATTAGTAAAGGGATGGAGGAGTGGAGGCATTCGAATGGGGTGTTCAATTAGATTTAAGGAGTTTCCCGCATCATCACTTGTGTTGTAGAAACACGGAAGGTCATGTAGAGGACAGAAAAGGTGGGGGATGGAAAAGAAAGAAACAATTATTTAAATATGTAATTGCCACTGCAATTATACCAAAAACCAATATGCCACACCATTACGGGGGTGGACTATCTAATCCATGTTATTGCTTTAGAGAGCCAACTACTGGCCTTAGCCATGATTCCCTGTATGGGGTCTCACTGGTAACCCCAATAATTCTATAACTGGGAGTCAGTAAAGGTCCTAGTTTAGGAGGCTAACTGCAGAGGACCTCCTTGCCAAATATCAACAGGGTTTCCCAACCTCTTTCCGAGAAGCTTCCTATTTCGAACTCCTCAGATTCCAATCTTCCTGACCAAATAAGTTGTGACCAAAGGGGTACCTTCCAGATGTGATCCCTTGCATCTGCTAAGAATGGCTATCCCCATATCAAGGTATAGCCCCCCTATCATTACCCTACCCCATAATTTTCCTGATGATGGCTTTTGGGCTTTTGGTCCCTCAGGATAGAGCCTCGTTCCATACTCTTTCTTCCTGTGAGCTTATTTGCCCTTGGCTAATCAACTCTACACCAATGTGGAACTCTTCATGACGAGAAAGCATCTGTATTGGTTTAAACACTATAAATGTTCCGCTTTTTCGGGTATAAATAAAACATAACACATTGCAAATTTTTTTTTCCCTGAATACTGAACCATGAACCACCTCCTGACCAACAACAAACATACAACAACACGCAACTACGCCATACCCCACCGCCCTGCGCATGGTAGCAAAAACACATATTTGTCTCCGTTAGAAAACAATCCTGCGCTTCTTCCGTAGTCCGCGTTTTCCTCCGTCGCCTCATAATTTAAATTTCCTCTTAATACATAACGAGGCCCGTTTCTTCTTTTTACCCCTCTATATTAATCTAAATATTGACCCCTCTAGTCAAACCCCCCCCCCTTTTTTCCCATCATCTAGCATCTTTTTCCCAGCAATCTGCTCTAGTCAGCCCCGGAAGCGGGTGCCCAATCACTGGTTCAGACAAAATAGTTTGATGGACAACGCGTCCACTATGACCAAGTGTTTGTCATGAGTTGTATGTTCCCCTTGGTTGGGCTCCTTGGTGCCCAGAAGGGCGGATCTGGTAAATCATAACACTAGAGGCTCTTTGTTGCCCAAAACATAGAGATAGATTTAGCGTCGGTCACCAACAACTACAACCACTGCGCATCTAGGAAACAAATGTTCACTCACAAATGATATAATCGTTTTCCATGTGTTTGTGACTGTACGGACATAAAGGGTAATCGGTAAATAATTTCTTTTGGGGAATTAATGTGTAGGGCTGTAGCTGGTGAGTTGACAGTGGAACATGCCCCACAATGACACACCGATGTACCTATGGCAAAAATTATCAAAATTAAAATGGGTCATATTGCCTGAAAAAACCGACTCTTTCTCTTTTTCGGCTCGTTCCATCTACTGAACTTGCAGTAGAGAAATGGATGGACCATTCTGCCAATGTCTCCGTCTCCGCCTTTATTTTGTCAATGTAATGAGAGCCTAAGTTAACCCAGGTGACACTAACCTGTGCTAGGACCCTCAGAACTTCTTCTATGCGAATATCTACGCACTAACCCGAGGGGGGCTAAAATTTAATGCAACTGACCACAGTCTCACATTAGGTTTTCTTAGGTGCCTCTTGACCAAAGAAAGAAAACGTGTTGAGAAACGCAACTAAGTACCAACTGACAGCTGATTCTTGTCAAATACGCGTTACACACAGATAATTATTGACCCTTATTGACCCCTGCCAACATGCTACTATTGAACTATTTGGAACTGCGTGACATTATGCACCTTAGGGTAGGATGACTAACCAATAACATATAATTAAAATCCATTGAATGGACCCATGACTGGGGGGATTCCTGTGGTATCGCTTACCTTTTTTTTATATAAACTGAACTACGTTGTGGGCTTTGGGCACTTATTTAGTGAAGTTTTGAGGGCCAAAAAACCCTAACTGTCTCTAGTCGTGTTGTGTTTCGCTCCTAGAAGTGTAGACATAGGAGGTACACTGCCGCGCCTGCTGGTGATGATGTTGGTCCATGGTATAGTGAACATTCATTCCTAGAAGTGATAGGAGGATACACTGCCCCCTGCTGGTGTGATGATGTGGGGGCCATGGTATGAAACAGTCATTCCTAGTAGTGATAGGAGGAGACACTACCCCCTGCTGGTGTGATGATGTGGGGGCCATTGCATAGGGCAATCACCCCTAGTATTGATAGGAGGACACACTGCATCCTGCTGGTGTGATGATGTGGGGAGCCATGGCTGAGGTCAGTCAGGCACCCCTAGTAGTGTTAGGAGGACACACTGCCCCCTGCTGGTGTGATGATGTGGGGGACATGGTATAGAATAGTCACCCCTAGTAGTGATAGGAGGACACTGCCCCCTGCTGGTGTGATGATGTGGGGGCCATGGTATAGGACAGTCACCACTAGTAGTGATAGGAGGACACACTGCTCCCTGCTGGTGTGATGATGTGGGGGCCATGGTATAGGACAGTCACCCCTAGGAGTGATAGGAGGACACACTGCCCCCTTCTGGTGTGATGATGTGGGGGTCATGGTATAGGACAGTCACCCCTAGCAGTGATAGGAGGACACACTGCCCCCTGCTGGTGTGATGATGTGGGGAGCCATGGTATAGGACAGTCATCCCTAGTAGTAATAGGAGGACACACTGCCCCCTGCTGGTGTGATGATGTGGGGGCCATGGTATAGGACAGTCACCCCTAGTAGTGATAGGAGGACACACTGCCCCCTGCTGGTGTGATGAGGTGGGGGCCATGGTATACGATAGTCACAATAGTGGGGATAGTCGGACACACTGCCCCCTGCTGGTGTGATGATCTGGGAAGCATATCGGACAGCCACCCCTAGTAGTGATAGGAGGACACACTGCCCCCTGCTGGTGTGATGAATTAGGTAGACTGTAAGCTCTTGTTCGCAGGGCCCTCTCTCCTATTGTTCCATATGACCATTGTAATCTGCAATGTCTCATTTTATTTGTATATGTTCCCCAGAATCGGTAAAACGCTACGAAATATAATGGCGCCATTTAAATAAATGTAAGAACTATTATTACATGACATAGCACAATCAGTCCCCTAGTAGTGATAGGAGGACTCTTGGTGCGGTATTCTTTATGATATGGTGTATGGTCGTGTATAGGGGGATTATCAGACATGATATAAATGATTTCGGCTTTTCCTAATGGCTGGGGTCAGGGTGGGGCAATCATAGAGGAATGCTGCGCTGTGTACGTGCCCCCTCCGCCTCTTCTACAAACGCTGAAATATTGCTTTGTGCTGGAGAATGCTGAGCCGTGCGCCATAGTACATCATGGTGCGGATACATTGGCCTCATTGTCCTCCCCTGGGCATCAGGTTCCAGCACACGGCCATAAACATCACTCACACAACACAGCTTTCCTTCTGTGTAATGGACCCAGAAGGGGCAGAGTGTGCCCGCGCCCCCCGGCTCCAGCCCCGCTGCCCAGCGCACCAGCATAAACATGTTTTGCCTTTTCTTTGTGTCATATAATTGAGGTGTAAGTAAACAGAAGGCATTAGACTGGCACAACCCCAGCTGCAAGCCTGGCACCGCAAGTGCTAAACTATGTTCCATGGATAATTCTGCTAAATCTCTACCTCTAAGATTCTCCACCGTATGGAGCTGGGTCACCGAATGGACCACGCCGCTGTATATATATATCATTATACACAGGAGATCCCCAGGTTATACCGGCTGTACATATATCATTATATACGAAACAACTTACCACCATATTTTTTGTTTGGACCATTCATATATTTATATAGATTAATCATGTCCCCTCGTAGTCGTCTCTTTTCCAGACTAAATAAATCGAGTTGTTTTAATCTTTCCTCATAACTGAGACCCTCCACACCCCTAATCATTTTTGTGGCTCTACGTTGAACCCTCTCCAGCTCCAGCGCATCCTTTTTATGGACCGGTGCCCAGAACTGGACGGCATATTCCAGGTGAGGCTGAACCAAAGCCTTGTACAGTGGTAATATTACATCCCTATCCCCAGAGTCCACACCACTGCTGATACATGACAAGATCCTACTGGCTTTAGAGGCAGCTGATTGACATTGCATGCTGTTATTCAATTTATGATCTACTAGTACCCCCAGGTCCTTCTCAACAAGGGACTCTCCCAGATTTACTCCCCCAAGTACATATGTTGCCTTTGGATTATTGGCCCCCAGGTGCATAACCTTACATTTACCCACATTAAACCTCATTTGCCAAGTGGATGACCAAACATTCAGTTTGTCCAAGTCACCTGCAGCCTATGAACATCCTCCATAGACTGTACTACACTAAACAGCTTGTACTACTCCCCTCATCCTCCATAGACCGTATTACACTACACAGTTTGGTGTCATCTGCAAAAATAGACACAGTGCTATTAATTCCTACCTCTATATCATTAATAAATATATTAAATAGTAGTGGACCAAGCACAGAACCCTGAGGTACACCACTCATAACTGGTGACCATTCCGAGTAGGAGGACACACTGCCCCCTGCTGGTGTGATGATGTGGGGGGCCATGGTATAGGACAGTCACCCCTAGAAGTGATAGGAGGACACACTGCCCCCTGCTGGTGTGATGATGTGGGGGCCATGGTATAGGACAGTCACCCCTAGTAGTGATAGGAGGACACACTGCCCCCTGCTGATGTGATGATATGTGGGGGCCATGGTATAGGACAGTCACCCCTAGTAGTGATAGGAGGACACACTGCCCCCTGCTGATGTGATGATATGTGGGGGCCATGGTATAGGACAGTCACCCCTAGTAGTGATAGGAGGACACACTGCCCCCTGCTGGTGTGATGATGTGGGGGGCCATGGTATAGGACAGTCACCCCTAGAAGTGATAGGAGGACACACGGACACACTGCCCCCTGCTGGTGTGATGATGTGGGGGCCATGGTATAGGACAGTCACCCCTAGAAGTGATAGGAGGACACACTGCCCCCTGCTGGTGTGATGACGTGGGTAGTCATGTTATAGGACAGTCACCCCTAGAAGTGATAGGAGGACACACTGCCCCCTGCTGGTGTGATGATGTGGGGGCCATGGTATAGGACAGTCACCCCTGGTAGTGATAGGAGGACACACTGCCCCCTGCTGGTGTGATGATGTGGGGGCCATGGTATAGGACAGTCACCCCTAGTAGTGATAAGAGGACACACTGCCCCCTGCTGGTGTGATGATGTGGGGGGCCATGGTATAGGACAGTCACCACTAGTAGTGATAGGATTACACACTGCCCTCTGCTGGTGTGATGATGTAGGAGCCATGGTATAGGACAGTAACCCCTAGTAGTGATAGGAGGACACACTGCCCCCTGCTGGTGTGATGATGTGGGGGCCATGGTATAGGACAGTCACCCCTAGTAGTGATAGGATGACACACTGCCCCCTGCTGGTGTGATGATGTGGGAGCCATGGTAAATGACAGTCACCCCTAGTAGTGATAGGAGGACACACTGCCCCCTGCTGGTGTGATGATGTAGGAGCCATGGTATAGGACAGTCACCCCTAGGAGTGATAGGAGGACACACTGCCCCCTGCTGGTGTGATGATGTAGGAGCCATGGTATAGGACAGTCACCCTAGTAGTGATAGGAAGACACACTGCCCCCTGATGGTGTGATGATGTAGGAGCCATGGTATAGGATAGTCACCCCTAGTAGTGATAGGAGGACACACTGCCCCCTGCTGGCGTGATGATGTGGGGGCCATGGTATAGGACAGTTACCCCTAGAAGTGATAGGATTACACACTGCCCTCTGCTGGTGTGATGATGTGAAGGCCATGGTATAGGACAGTCACCCCTAGTAGTGATAGGAGGACACACTGCCCCCTGCTGGTGTGATGATGTAGGAGCCATGGTATAGGACAGTCACCCCTAGTAGTGATAGGATTACACACTGCCCTCTGCTGGTGTGATGATGTCGGAGCCATGGTATAGGACAGTAACCCCTAGTAGTGATAGGAGGACACACTGCCCCCTGCTTGTGTGATGTTGTAGGAGCCATGGTATAGGACAGTTCCTCCTTGTAGTGATAGGAGGACACACTGCCCCCTGCTGGTGTGATGATGTGGGGGCCATGGTATACGACAGTCACCCCTAGAAGTCATAGGAGGATATACTGTCCCCTGCTGGTGTGATGATGTAGGAGCCATGGTATAGGATAGTCACCCCTAGTAGTGATAGGAGGACACACTGCCCCCTGCTGGTGTGATGATGTGGGGGCCATGGTATAGGACAGTCACCCCTAGTAGTGATAGGAGGACACACTGCCCCCTGCTGGTGTGATGATGTAGGAGCCATGGTATAGGACAGTCACCCTAGTAGTGATAGGAAGACACACTGCCCCCTGCTGGTGTGATGATGTAGAAGCCATGGTATAGGACAGTCACCCCTAGTAAATGTCCTATCCCATGGCCCCCACAACTCATCACAATCACAGCCAGCAGGGGCAGTGTGGTCCTCCTATCACTACTAGGTTGACTGTCCTATACCATTGCCCCACGATCATCAACAGCACGGGCAGTGGTCCTCCTATCACTACTAGGGGTACCTTTCCTATACCATGGGCCCCCACATCACACCCAGCAGGGGGCGTGTGTCCTCCTATCATACGAGGGCAGTGTGTCCTATACCATGGCCCCCACTTCAAATCTCCCCAAGCAGGGCAGTGTCCTCCTATCCGCTAGCGGCGTGTGCTCCTAACCTGGCCCCCCACATCATCACCCAGCCGTGGGCATTTGTCCTCTCTCATCACTGTTTTTCACTGCTAAGGGGTACTGTCCTATACCATGGCCCCCACATAATCACATCCAGCAGGGGCAGGGTCCTCCTATCACTACTAGGAGGTAACCTGTCCTATACCAATGGCCCCCATCATCACCCACAGGGGCAGTGTGTCCTCCTATCACTACTAGGGGCAGTGTGTCTATACCTGGCCCCACTATCTCCCCAGCGGGCAAGTGTCCTCTATCATGGCTAGAGGCAGTGGGATCTATACATGGCCCCCCACAATCATCACGCCAGCAAAGGGGCAGTGTGTCCTCTTATCACTGCTAGGGGTACCTGTCCTATACCATGGCCCCCACATCATCACACCAGCATGGGTCATGTGTGTCTCCTATCTACTACTATGGGTGCCGTGTGCCTATAACCATGGCCCCCACATCATCCCCCAGCAGGGGCAGTGTCCCTCCTATCACTGCTAGAGCAGTGGTGTCCCTATCCAGGCCCCCACATCATCACACCAGCAGGGGGCAGTGTGTCTCTTATCACTGCTAGGGGTTACTGTCTATACCATTGCCCCCACATCACTCACCCACAGGGGGGCAGTGTCTCCTATCCACTAGCTAATGCAGTGTGTCATATACCATGGCCCCCCACATCATCACCAACAGCCAGTGGGCAGTGTCCTCCTATCACTACTAGGGGCAGTTGTCCTATCCCATGGCCACCACATCATCTCACCCGCAGGGGGCAGTGTGTCTCCTATCACACTGCTAGGGCCGTGTGTCCTATACCATTGATGTTCATTCAACCTTGTGCCGGGCACACTAGTGTGCCGGCGCACAGGTTGAGTGGTGGCCGCGTGGAAAAGTTTGCCGAACTAGGCTGCCCCGGTGTCGAGCTGGGGGCCGCCGCGCCCCGCCAAGTATTTCTGCCCATACGTACCTCCAAGTCCCGCGTCGGCGATCCGCCGTCTTCTGTAGCTTCCTGTACCCGCGCGGCCCCTGTCACATTACTGACGCGACCCTGACTCAGGTCGCGTAAGTCCGTGACATAGGCTCGCGGTGCAGAGTCTACAGAATGTGAGCGGATCGTCCATTAGTAGTGAACGGTACGCGGAGAAGACATCAGGGTAAGTATAATATGGTTATTATTTGTATAAGGAGGTAGCAAGGTTTGTTTTTTTATTGTAACGGTGGCTGGGGCTTTTATTTGTTAAGGGAGTCAGCTAGGGGCTTTTTTAGTTAAAAGGGAGGCCGCCAGGGGCTTTTTATTAGTAAAGGAGGCAGCAGGGCTTTTTTTATAAAGGGAGGAGCTAGGCCCTTTTTATTAGTAAGGGAGGCCCCAGTGGCTTTTTTATTATAAAGGGAGGCAGCTAGGGCCTTTTTATTAGTAAGTGAGGCGCCAGGAGGGGCTATGTTTTATTTAGTAAAGGGAGGCCCCAGGGGCTTTTTATTAGTAAATGGAGGCCGCCAGGGCTTTTTATTAGTAAGGAGCCACCCCGCCGCCAGTGGGCTTTATTAGTAGGGGAGGCCGCCAGGGCTTTTTCTATTGTGAAAAGGGAGCCGCCAGGGGCTTTTTTTTATTAGTAAAGTGGCCCGATAGGGGCTTTTTATTAGTAAAGTGAGGCCGTAGGGGGCTTTTTATTAGTAAAGGGCATGCCGCTAATGGAGGCTTTTATTAGTAAAGGAGTCCGCTAGGCTTTTTATATTAGGTCAAGGGAGGCAGCCAGGGCTTTTTATTAGTAAATGGAGGACTGCCATAGGGCTTTTTTATATAAGGGAAGGCAGCGAGCGGGCTTTTTAATTATGATAAGGGAGGCCGCAGGGGGCTTTTTTATTAGTAAAGGGCAGGGCCGCCGGGCTTTTTTTTCGTAAGGGAGGCAGCCGGGGCTTTTTATTAGTAGGGAGGCCCGCCAGGGCTTTTATTAGTGTAAGGGCAGGCCGCTAGGGGCTTTTTATTAGGAAAGGGAGTGCCCGCTAGGGGCTTTTAATTAGAAAGGGAGGCACTAGGCCTTTTTATTTAGTAAAGGGAGGCAGCTAGGCTTTTTATTAGTAAAAGGGAGGCATGCTAGGGCCTTTTTTTAGTAACGGGAGGCCTCCGCCAGAGGCTTTTTATTAGTAAGGGGAGGCAGCTAGGCCTTTTTATTAGTAAGGGAGGCAGCCGGGCTTTTTATAGTACAGGAGGCGCCAGGGTCTTTCTTTATAGTTAAGGGAGGCCTCTGGGCCTTTTAATTATTATTTTTTTGTAAGGGAGGCAGCTAAAGAGCCTTTTTATTAGTGAAGGGAAGGCCCGCCAGGGCTTTTTATATTAGTAAAGGGAGCATCTAGGGGCTTTTTTCTTAGTAAAGGGAGGCCGCTAGGGCCTTTTTAATTAGTACAGGGAGGCAGCTAGGGGCTTTTTTTAGTAAGGGAGCAGCCAGGGCTTTTATTAGTAAAGGGAGCCTCTGGGCCTTTTAATAATATTAGTAAGGGAGGCCGCCAGGGGCTTTTATTAGTAAGGGATCAGCTAGGGCTTTTTTTATTAGTAAAGGGAGCAGCTAGGGGCTTTTTACATTATAAGAGGGAGCCGCTAGGCTTTTATTATTAGTAAGGGAGGCAGCCTGTGCTTTTTCATTATAAGGTAGCCGCCAGGGGCTTTTTATTAGTAAAGGAGGGCCGCAAGGGGCTTTTTTTTAGTAAAGGGAGGCCGCCAGGAGGGGCTTTTATATTAGTAAGGGGAGGCCTGCTAGGGCTTTTTATTAGTAAAGGAGGCACCAGGGGCTTTTTATTAGTAAGGAGGCAGCTATGGCTTTTTATTGACAGGGAGGAGCTAGGGGCTTTTATTAGTAAGGGAGGCATCTAGGGGCTTTTATTAGTAAGGGAGGCATCTAGTGCTTTTTATTATTAAAAGGGAGGCCGCAGGGCCTTTTATTAGTAAAAGGGAGGCCGCTAGGGGCTTTTTAGTAAAGGGACGGCCGCTAGTGCCTTTTTATTAGTAAGGAGAACTAGGGCTTTTTAATTAGTAAGGGAGGCCGCTAAGGGCCTTTTTATTAGTAGCGGGAGGCTCTAGGGGCTTTTTATTAGTCCCGGGAGGCACTAGGGGCTTTTTATAGTAAGGGAGCAGCCAGGGGCTTTTTTATTAGTCAAGGGAGGCGCTAGGGCTTTTTTTAGTAAGGGGCGGCAAGCTAGGGTCTTTTTAATTAGTAAATGAAGGGAGGCAGCCCGGGCCTTTTATTCGTAAAGGGAGGCAGCTAGGGAGGGGCTTTTTCATTAGTAAGGGAGGCACCAGGGGCTTTTTATAGTAAGGGGCAGCCATGGGCTTTTATTCTTTTAGTAAAGGGAGGCAGCTAGGCCTTTTTATTAGTAAAGGAGCCGCCAGGGGCTTTTTCTTAGACAGGGATGCAGCTAGGGCCTTTTATTAGTAAGGAGCAGCCATGATGGTCTTTTATTAGTAAAGGGAGGCAGCTAGGGACTGTTATTATATGGAGGCGCAGGGGCTTTTTATTATAAAGGGAGGCACTAGGGCCTTTTTTTTTAGTACAGGGAGCCCCAGGCTTTTTTATTAGTAGGGAGGCAGCCAGTGGGCTTTTTATTTAAACGGGAGAGCCGCTAGGGCTTTTTATTAGTACAGGGAGGCATCCAGGGGCGTTTTATTAGTAAAGTGAGGCATCTAGGGGGCTTTTTATTAGTAACGAGAGCCGCTAGGCTTTTATAGTAAAGGGAGCAGCCAGGGGCTTTTATGTAGTAAAGGGAGGCATCTAGGGGCTTTTTTTTATTGAGTAAGGAGGCAAGCAGGGGCTTTTTATTAGTAGGGCGCAGCTAGGGGCCTTTTTATTAGTAAAGGGCGGCAGCTAGGGCTTTTTTATTAGTAGGGAGGCAGCCAGGGGCTTTTTTTTATTAGAAGGTTAGGCCAGCCAGGGGCTTTTTTTATTATTAAAGGAGGCAGCCAGGGGCTTTTTATTAGTAAGGGAGGCAGCCCGGGCTTTTTTATTATAAAGGAGGCTCTCGGGGCTTTTTATTAGTAAAGGGAGGCATCTAGTGCTTTTATTAGTAAGGAGCCGCCAGGGTTTTTATTAGTACAGGGGGCATCTAGAGGGCCTTTTTATTAGTAAGGGAGCAGCCAGGGGCTTTTTTTATAGTAAAGGGAGCAGCCAGGGGCTTTTTATTAGTAAAGGAGGTAGGCAGCTAGTGCCTTTTTTATTATTAAAGTGAGGCCGCCCACCCCCCCCCCAGGGGTTTTTATTAGTAAAGGGAGGCCGCCAGGCTTTTTATTAGTACAGGGAGGCATCTAGGGCTTTTATTAGTAAAGGTCGGCAGCTGGGCCTTTTTATTAGTAAGGGGGCCGCCAGGGGCTTTTTATTCGTAAAGGGAGTCCGCCAGGCTTTTTAATCGTAAGGGGGCCGCCGGGGTCTTTTTAATTAGTAAAGGGAGGCCGCCAGTGGCTTTTTATAGTAAGGGAGGCCGCCAGTGGGGCTTTTTATATAGGGGGAAAGGGCAGCTAGGGGCTTTTTTATTATAAAGGGGGCAGCTAGGGCCCTTTTATCGTAACAGGGAAGGCAGCCAGGGGGTTTTTATTAGTAAGGGAGGAATGCTAGGGCGTTTTATTAGTAGGATAGGCAGCTAGTGGCTTTTTATTAGTAAGGGAGGCCTTAGGGTCCTTTTTATTAGTAGGGAGGCACTAGGAGGGCCTTTTTATTATTAGTAAGGGAGGCAGCTAGGGGCTTTTTATTAGTAAGGGAGGCAGCCAGGGGCTGTTTTATTAGTAAGGGAGCAGCCAGGGGCTTTTTATTAGTAAAGGGAGGCACTAGGGGCTTTTGTATTAGTAAGGAGGCAGCAGGGCTTTTTATTAGTAAGGGAGGCAGCTAGGGCCTTTTTATTAGTAAAGGGAGGCAGCCAGGGGCTTTTGCTTTAGTAAGGGAGATGTAGGGCTTTTTAATTAGTAACGTGGAGGCAGCCAGCTTTTTATTAGTAAGGGAGGCATCTAGGGGCTTTTATTAGTAGGGAGGCCTCTAGGGGCTTTTTCATTAGTAAGGGGCTAGGCTTTTTATTATAAGGGAGGCAGCTATGGGGCCTTTTTATTCGTAAAGGAGGCACCAGGGGCTTTTATTAGTACAAAGGAGGCCGCTAGGGGCTTTTTATTAGTAAAGGGCTGCATCTAGGGCTTTTTAGTATAAGGGAGGCAGCCCAGGGGGCTTTTTATTTAGTAAGGGGGCCGCTAGGGTCTTTTTATTAGTATAGGAGGCAGCTAGGAGGGGCTTTTTATTCGTAAAGGGAGGCAGCTAGAGCCTTTTTATATTAGTACAGGGAGGCAAGCTATTGGATTTTTTATATATAGTAAGTAGCATACTAGGGTGCTTTTTTATTGTAAAGGGCAGGCAGCAGGGCCTTTTTATTAGTAAAGGGAGAGGCCGCCAGGGGCTGTTTCATTACGTAAAGGGAAGGACAGCCAGGGCTTTTTATTAGTAAAGGGAGGCAGCTAGGAGTGGCTTTTTTATTATAAAGGGGCCGCTAGGGCCTTTTTATTAGTAAAGGGAGGCAGCTAGGGCCTTTTTATAGTAAGGGAGGCAGCTAGGGGCTTTTTATATAAGGGAGGCATCTACTAGGGTCCCCCCCCCCCCTTTTTTATTCGTAAAGGGAGCTGCTAGGGGCTTTTATTAGTAAGGGAGGTCGCTAGGGCCTTTTTATATTAGTAAGGGAGGCCTCTAGGGGCTTTTATTAGTAATGAGGCCGCAGGGCTTTTTATTATTAAGGGAGGCGCCAGGGGCTTTTTATTAGTAAAGGGAGGCAGCTAGGGCCTTTTTTCATTGTAAGGAGGGCTAGGGCCTTTTATTCAGTAAAGGAGTCCGCCAGTGCTTTTTATTAGTAAAGGGAGGCATCTAGGGCCTTTTATTAGTAAACGGGAGGCAGCTAGGGCCCTTTTTAATTAGTAAGTGAGGCCGCCAGGGGCTTTTTTGATTAGTAAAGGGAGGGCCGCCAGGGGCTTTTTATAGTAGGGAGGCATCTAGGGGCTATTATGTGTCAAGGAGGCCGCCAGGGGCTGTTTTTATTATAAAGGGAGAGGCCGCCCGGGCTTTTATTATTAAAGGAGCCTGCCAGGGCTTTTAATTAGTAAGGGAGGCCGCCAGGGGGATTTTGTTTAGTAGGGAGGCCGCCAGGGGCTTTTATATATTAAGGTAGGCTGCCAGGCCGTGCCTTTTTATTAGTAAGGGAGGCAGCTATGGGCTTTTTATTAGTAACGGATGCCGCCCGGGGGCTTTTTATTAGTAAGGGAGTCCGCCAGGCTTTTTTAATTAGTAATTGAGGCAGCTAGGCCTTTTTAATTAGTAAAGGGAGGCAGCCTGGTCGGCTTTTTATTAGTAAACGGGGCAGCCAGGGGCTTTTTATTATAAGGGGAGCGCCAGTGGCTTTTTTATAGTAACGGGAGGCAGCTAAGGGCCTTTTTAGTAAGGGAGCAGCCGGCTCTTTTTATTAGGAAAGGGAGGCCGCCAGGGAGCTTTTATTAGTAAAGGAGGCGCTAGGGCCTTTTATTGTAAAGGGAGGCAGCCAGGGGCTTTTTTATTAGTAAGGGAGGCCGCCATCGGGCTTTTTTTAGTAGAGGGGCGCTAGGGGCTTTTTTGTAAGGAGCCTCTAGGGGCTTTTTTTTTATAGTAAGGGGCCGCCGGGCTTTTTATTAGTAAAAGGAGGCATCTAGGGCCTTTTTATAGTAAGGGAGGCAGCCAGGGCTTTTTTATTGTAAGGGAGCAGCTAGGGCTTTTTATTAGTAAATGAGGCATCTAGGGGCTTTTTATTAGAAAGGGAGGCCGCTAGGGCTTTTATTGTAAGGGAGGCAGCTAGTGGGCTTTGTAATTAGTAAAGGGAGGCGCCAGGGGCTTTTATAGTAAAGGGAGGCCGCTATGGGCTTTTTATTATTAAACGGGCGGCCTCTAGGGGCTGTTTATTATAAAGGGAGGAGCAGGGCTTTTTATTATGTAAAGGGAGGCGCCAGGGGGCTTTTTATTAGTAAAGGAGGCATCTAAGGGGCTTTTTTTTAGTAAAGGGAGGCATCTAGGGGCTTTTTAATTTAGGAAGGAGGGAGGCGCTCGGGGCTTTTTATTATACAGGGAGGCAGCTAGGGCTTTAATTAGTAAAGGCGAGGCAGCCAGGCTTTTTCAACTCTAGTAAAGGGAAGGAGGCCGCAGGGGGCTTTTTTATTAGTAAAGGGAGGCATCTAGGGGCTTTTTATTAGTAAGGGAGGCATCTATGGGCTTTTTTTAGTCAAGGGAGGCAGCCATGGCTTTTTTATTAGTCAAGGGAAGGCAGCTAGGGGCTTTTTATTATGTAAGGGAGGCCGCCAGGGGCTTTTTATTAGTAAGGGAAGGCCGGCCAGGGGCTTTTTATAGTAAGGGAGGAGGCCGCCAGGGCTTTTATTAGTAAGGGAGCGCATCTAGGGGCTTTTTTATTATAAAGGAGGCAGCCAGGGCCTTTTTATTAGGAAAGGGAGGCAGCTAGGGCTTTTTATTAGTAAAGGCGAGGCCGCCAGGTCTTTTTATTGTAAGGGGGCCGCCAGGGGCTTTTTTTTAGAACGGGAGGCAGCTCGGGGCTTTTATTAGTAAAAGGAGGCAGCTAGGGCCTTTTATTAGTAAAGGGAGGCCTTTTTATGACTGTTTTTAGTGTCATTTTGTGCTATTTTGGTTGGTGTGTGCCCCAGGATTTTCTAGTTAAAAAGTGTGCTCCTATCACTACTAGGTGAATCTGTCCTATACCATGCCCCACACTCATCACACCAGCAGGGGCAGTGTGTCCTCTCACTGCTAGGGTGACTGTCCTATACCATGGCCCCCACACTCACACACCAGCAGGGGCATGTGTGTCCTCCTATCACTCTAGGGGTGACTGTCCTATACCATGGCCCCCACATCATCACACCAGCAGGGGGCATGTGTCCTCCTATCACTACTAGGGGTACTGTCTTTCCCATAATGGCCACATCATCACAGCAGGGAGTGTTCCCCTATACACAACTAGGGGGTAGTGTGTCCTATACCATGGCCCCACATCATCACACCAGCAGGGGGCAGTGGTGTCCTCCTATCATCTAGGGTGACTGTCTATAACCATGGCCCCCAATCATCACACAGCAGGGGGCAGTGTGTCCTCCATCACTCTAGGGGTGACGTCCTATCATGGCCACACATCATCACACCAGCAGGGGCAGTGTGTCCTCCTATCACTACTAGGGGTGTTGCCTATACCATGGCCCCCACATCATCACCCAGCAGGGGGCAGTGTGTCCTCCTATCACTACTAGGGGTGACTGTCCTATACATGGCCCCCACATCATCACACCAGCAGGGGCAGTGTGTCCTCCTATCACTACTAGGGGTACTGTCCTATAACTGGCCCCCACTCATCACACCAGCAGGGGGCAGTGTGTCCTCCTATCACTACTGGGGTGACTGCCTATACCATGCCCCACATCATCACCCCAGCAGGGGGCTGTTTCCTCCTATCACTAAGGGGTGTCCTCCTATCACTACTAGGGGCATTGTCCTCCTATCACTACAGGGGCAGTGTTCTAACCATGCCCCCACATCATCACACCCAGGGGCAGTGTGTGTCCTCCTATCACTCTAGGGTGACTGTCCATACCATGGCCCCCACATCATCACACCAGCAGGGGCAGTGTCCTCCTATCACTACTAGGGGCGTGATGTCCATACCATGGCCCCCACATCATCACACCAGCAGGGGGCAGTGTGTCCTCCTATCACTGACTGGGTGACGCGTCTATCCATGCCCCCCACATATCACACCAGCAGGGGGCAGTGTGTCCTCCTATCATGCTAGGGTGCTGTCCTATACATGGCCCCACATCATCACACACAGCAGGGCAGTGTCCTCCTATCACTACTAGGGGTGACTGCCTATACCATGGCCCCCACATCATCACACCGCAGGGGCATGTGTCCTCCTATCACTTTAGGGGCAGTGTTCCTCCTATCAACTGCAGGGGCATGTCCCCTTCACCACTACACAGGGGCAGTTGTCCTATACCATGGCCCCACATCATCACACCAGCAGGGGGCAGTGTCCTCCTATCACTGCTAGGGGTGACTGTCCTATACCATGGCCCCCCACATCATCACACCAGCAGGGGGCAGTGTCCTCCTATCACTGCTAGGGGTGACTGTCCTATACCATGCCCCCACATCATCACACCACAGGGGCAGTGTGTCCTCCATCACTTCTAGGGGTGACTGTCCTATACCATGGCCCCACATCATCACACAGCAGGGGCAGTGTGTCCTCCTATCACTACTAGGGGTGTGTCCTATACCATGGCCCACACATCACACAGCAGGGGGCAGTGTGTCCTCCTATCACTTCTAGGGGTGACTGTCCTATACCATGGCCCCACATCATCACACCAGCAGGGGCAGTGTCCTCCTATCACTACTAGGGGTGACTGTCCTATACCATGGCCCCCACCTATCACACCAGCGGGGCAGTGTGTCCTCCTATCACTACTAGGGGTGACTGTCCTATACCATGGCCCCCACATCATCACACAGCAGGGGGCAGTGTGTCCTCCTATCACTACTAGGGGTGACTGTCCTATACCATGGCCCCACATCATCACACCAGCAGGGGGCAGTGTGTCCTCCATCACTACTAGGGTGACTGTCCTATACCATGGCCCCCACAATATCACACCAGCAGGGGGCAGTGTGTCCTATGCCATATCCATGGTCTTCCCCTTATGTCATATTCCGGTAACGTAATGTGGGTCGTGACAAAACCGTTTTTCCGCTGAGTAACGTCCCGCCCCGTCACGTGGTCAGTGTAGGTTCTCTTCACCACGTGACTACCCCCCTGACGTCACCGCCTGCTCCCCGCCCCCTGTACGATGATCCCACATCCCGGGCCATTGGCTCATATCCGCCGCTGTCATCCAGGTTCCGGGGCCCCGGCCGTGCACACAGGCGCAGGTGTCCAGGCTCCGGGGGTGAGAAGACCGAGGGGTTTCCCGAGTCTACCGACAGGGGCTGGGAGAGTAGTGTCCATACACGGGAGCAATGTCCGGCCCCGTCCCCTGAGGATCCCCCCCTAAGCGCCCCCTTCCCCGAGGTCCCCCCCTAGCTGTCCTCGTCCCACTCGCAGGAATCCCCCTTCGGGCCACCTAAGGTCCCCCCCTAGCTGCCCCCGTCCCCCTTAGGTTCCCCCTAGCTGCCCCCTTCCCCCTAAGGTTCCCCTTAGCTACCCCGTTCACCTGAAGAACCCCCTAGCGACCCCCCTAGCTGCCCCCGTCCCCCTTAGGTTCCCCTTAGCTACCCCGTTCACCTGAAGAACCCCATAGCCGACCCCCCCTACTGCCCCTGTCCCCATTAGGTCCCCCCCTAGCTGCCTTCACCACCTGAGGTCTCCCCCAACTTCCCCTGTCCCCTCGAAGTTAGTTCCTCCTTGTCGCCCCCGTCCCCCCTGCTTTCCCCCCCCCCCTTAGTCGCCCCGTCCCCCTGCGTTCCCCCTTTAGTCGCCCCCGTCCCCCCGCGTTCCCCTTTAGTCGCCCCTGTCCCCCGCGTTCCCCTAGTCGCCCCCCACCATGGAGGTCCCGGAGGCGGCGGAGGGGGGGGACCATGTGGTGAACCTGTCCCGCCTGGGCCTGGAGAAGCTGAGCCTGGAGCAGGTGGCGGAGGAGCACTGTCAGGACGCTCAGCAGCTGCTGCTCCCCTATAACCGGCTCCTGGTGCTGCCCCCCAGTGTGGGGGTCTTCTCCCAGCTGCTGCTCCTGGATGTCAGTAACAATGGTCTGGCCTACATGGGGGGGGAGATCCTGCCCCTCACCCTGCCTGAAGACCCTCCTGGCCAAGAACAACCGCCTGGACGAGGCCTCGCTGCCCAAGGACATGGGGGCCCTGCGCCTGGAGGTGGTCAACTTCAGCGGGAACCAGTTCGAGGAGCTCCCGGGGCAACTGCTGCAGATGCCCACCCTGAAGACCCTGTCCATGGGGGGCAACCGCCTCAAGAGCATCCCCTCCGAGATCGAGAACATCCCAGAGTAACCCCGGGGCCCTAGTACTACTACTCCAGCACAGCATGTAGAGCCAGGGTAATAACTAACTACTCCCCGGCCAGGGCAGAGAAGCCGGGTATAACTACTACTCCCAGCACGGGGCTGGAGAGCCTTGGTAATAACTACTACTACTCGCCAGCGCGGGCAGAGAGCCGGGTAAACTACTACTCCCAGCACAGGGCAGGAGAGCCTGGTTATAACTACTACTCCCAGCAGGGGCAGGAGAGCGCGGGGTATAACTACTACTCCCAGCACGGGGCCAGGAGAGCCGGGGTATAACTACTACTCCCAGCACGGGCGGAGAGCCGGTGTATAACACTAACTCCCAGCACAGGCAGGAGAGCCAGGGTCCTAACTACTACTCCCAGCACAGGGCAGGAGAGCCGGGGTATAACTACTACTACTACTCCCAGCACAGGCGGGAGCCGGGGTATAACTACTACTCCCAGCACGGGGCAGGAGAGCCGGGGTATAACTACTACTCCCAGCACAGGGCAGGAGAGCCGGGGTATAACTACTACTCCCAGCACAGGGCAGGAGAGCCGGGGTATAACTACTACTCCCAGCCGCAGCAGCAGTGAGAGCCGTGGTATACTACTACTCCCAGCACGGGGCATGAGCCGGGGTATAAACTATTACTATACCCCAGCACTGGGCAGGAGCAGCCTTGGTATAACTGACTACTCCCCTCGCAGGCTGAGAGCCGGGGTATTACTACTACTCCATCATGCAGTGTAATAAGGTACCTGTTGTACAGCCGTGGTGTACTACAACTCCCAGCATGCAGTGTATGAGGTACCTGTGTATAGCCGGGGTGGTACTACAACTCCCAGCATGCAGTGTATGAGGTACCTGTGTATAGCCAGGGTGGTACTACAACTCCCAGCATGCAGTGTAGGAGGTATCAATGTACAGCCGGGGTAGTACAACTCCCAGCATGCAGTGTATGACGTACCTGTGTATAGCCGGGTAGTACTACAACTCCCAGCATGCAGTGTAGGAGGTATCAATGTACAGCCGGGGTAGTACAACTCCCAGCATGCAGTGTATGACGTACCTGTGTATAGCCGGGGTGGTACTACAACTCCCAGCATGCAGTGTAGGAAGTATCCGTGTACAGCCGGGGTAGTACTACAACTCCCAGCATGCAGTGTAGAATGTGCCCCCCCCCCGGGCAATTTCGGACAAAGGATGTTCTGAAGAACTTTAACACGCCGCCCCTGCAAGGGTTAATCCAGCCCCGCCCCCGTCCCTCCCCCAGCAGGTGCTGATTCCAGGTTCATTGGGTCCAAATAAAGTGTGTGAAAGGTGAGAGCTGGGGCGGAGCCTGCGGGGTGATCACATGACCGGCTGATACATTGTATCCTCTTAGTGTAACAGTAATGTGTTAACCCTTCCACTGCCTTACTTGTATCCCTCTGCCCTTTGGACGGTTCCATGTGTATTTTTGGAGGGGGAGGCAAATGTTGTGTTTGATCCCAGTTCTCTGTCCCTGTGTCTTGCAGCCTGGAGTTCCTGTACCTGGGAGGGAATTTCATCTCGTACATCCCCCCGGAGATCGCAAACCTGCCGCACCTGAGCTACCTGGTGCTGTGTGACAACCGCATCCAGAGCGTCCCCCCGCAGCTGGCCCAGTAAGTACCCCTCTACCCCCGCAGCTGGCTCAGTAAGTACCCCTCTACCCCCGCAGCTGGCTCAGTAAGTACCCCCTCTACCCCCGCAGCTGGCTCAGTAAGTACCCCTCTACCCCCGCAGCTGGCACAGTAAGTACCCCTCTACCCCCGCAGCTGGCTCAGTAAGGACCCTCTCCCACCCCTCTACCCCCGCAGTCTGGCTCATAAGTACCCCTCTATCCCCCAGCAGCTGGCACAGTACGTAACCCCTCTACCCCCCGCAGCTGGCTCTGTAAGTACCCCTCTACCCCCGCAGCTGGCTCTGTAAGTACCCCTCTACCCCCGCAGCTGGCTCTGTAAGTTACCTCCTCTACCCCGCAGCTGGCTCTGTAAGTACCCCTCTACCCCCGCAGCTGGCTCTGTAAGTACCCCCCTCTACCCCCGCAGCTGGCTCTGAATACCCATCTACCCTCAGCTGGCCTGTAAGTACCTCCTTCACCCCCGCAGCTGGCTCTGTAAGTACCCCCGCAGCTGGCTCTGTAAGTACCCCCGCAGCTGGCTCTGTAATTACCCCACCACCCGCAGCTGGCATCTGTAAGTACCCCCGCAGCTGGCTCTGTAAGTACCCCCTCTACCCCTGCAGCCGGGGCAGTGACGGTCTATGACATGTAACGGACTCTCTGGTTCTGCTCCTTCCAGGTTACACTCCTTGCGATCGCTGAGCCTCCACAATAACCTCCTGACCTACCTACCCCGCGAGATCCTGAGCCTGGTGCACCTGCAGGAGCTGAGCCTGCGCGGCAACCCCCTGGTGGTGAGATTTGTCAGAGACCTGACCTACGCCACCCCCACATTACTGGAGCTGGCGGGCAGAACCATCAAGAGCCGCGGCATCCCCTACAACCCATGGGAGCTGCCCAAAACCTCTGAGATACCGCCATGGTATAGGACAGTCACCCCTAGTAGTGATAGGAGGACACACTGCCCCCTGCTGATGTGATGATATGTGGGGGCCATGGTATAGGACAGTCACCCCTAGTAGTGATAGGAGGACACACTGCCCCCTGCTGGTGTGATGATGTGGGGACTATGGTATAGGGCAGTCACCCGACACAGCGCACCTATAAACGGACAATGCAACTTACATGCACCGGGAAGAGAAGGGAACTCCGGGGACTGAGCGGGGACGTGATACAGATGGATATCGGTCGCAGGATTCTTAAGTGACTCCCCGCACAGCGCATTAACCGACCATGCACTTACATGCACAGGAGAAGAAGGTGAACTCCGGGGACCTGAGCGGGGAAGCTGACACATGTAAGGATATCGGGTGCAGCGTGCAGGATCTTAGTGGAACTCCGCGCACAGCGCATTATACACGGACAATGCACTTACATGTACCAGAGAAAGAGAGAAGGGTAACTCGCGGGACAGGAAGCGGGGAAGAGTGACACATGCAGGATATCGGGGCGAAGGATTCAGTGACTCATCGCACAGCGCATTATACACGGCACAAATGCACTTACAGTACCAGGAAGAAGGGAAGGTGACTAAGGGGACCTGAGCGGGAAGGACCACCTGCAGGATATCGGGCGCAGGATCTTAGGACTCGCGCACAGAGCATTTTTATACATGGACAATGCACTTACATGGCACCAGAAAGAGGAGGTGAACTCCAGGGCCTGAGCGGGGATAGTGACCACATGCAGGATATCGGGCGCAGGATCTTAGTGAACCCACGCACAGCGCATTATACACAGGACAATGCACTTTACATGCACCGAAGAAGACGGGAACTCCGGGGACCTGAGCGGGGAAAGTGAAACATGCAGGATATAGGGCGCAGGATCTAGTGACTCCCCGCACGGCATTATAAACGGACAATGCACTTACATGCACAGGAAAGAAGAAGGGTGAACCAGGGACCTGAGCGGGAAAGTAGAAGTGAAACATGCAGGATATGGGCGCAGGACTAGTGACTCCCCGCACAGCGCATTATACACGGACAATGCACTTACATGCACCAGGGAAAAGAAGAGGTGAACTCCAGTGGACCTGAGCGGGGAAGCGAACAAATGCTAGGAGATCGGTGTGCAGGACCTAGTGACTCCCTGCACAGAGCATTATACACGGACAATGCATTACATGCCCAGGAAGAAGAAGGTGAAATCGGGCGACATGAGCGGGGAAGCGACACATGCAGGATATCGGGCGCAGGATCTTAGTGGGACGCCCCGCAAGCGCATTATTACACACAGGACAAGCACTACATGCACCAGGAAGAAGAGGTGAACTCCAGGGACCTGGCGGGGAAGGAAGCGACAAATGCAGGATATCGGGGCCGGATCTAGTGACTACCCGCACAGAGCATTATACACGGCAATGCACGTACCATGAACAGGAAGAAGAAGGTGAACTCTGGGACCTGAGAGGGGAAGTGAAAACATGCAGGATATCGGGAGCACGGATTAGTGACTCCGCACAGGCAGTATCACAGACAATGCACTTACAGCACAAGGAAGAAGAAGGTGTGACACCCAGGGACCTGAGCGGGAAGCGAAACATGCAGGATATCGGCAAAGGATCCTAGTGACTCCCTGCAAAGCGCAGTATACCACGGACAATGCACTTAAATGCACCAGGAAGAAGAAGGTGAACCCCAGGACCTGAGCGGGGAGGAAGGGAAGTGGAAGCGGACACATGCAGGATATCGGAAGCATGATCTTAGTGGACTCCAAGCCACAGCGCAGTATACACGGACAATGCACGACAGGCACCAGGAGAAGAAGGTGAACTCCGGGGGACCTGAGGGGGAAGGACACATGCAGGGGGGGGTATCTGGTTGCAGGATCTTAGTGACTCCACGCAACGGCTATACCGGAATGCACTACATGCACCAGGAAAGAAAGAAGGGAACTCCGGGGACCTGAGAGGGGAAGTGGACACATGCCGGATATAGGGCAGACTTAGTGACTCCCCGCACAGCGGCATATACTACGGACAATGCACTTAAATGCACCAGGGAGAAGAAGGTGAACTCCAGGGACTGAAGGCGGGGGGAAGGACACATGCAGATATCGGGTGCAGGATCTGTGGACTCCCGCACAGCGATAACACGGACAATGCACTTACATTGCACCAGGAAGAAAAAGGGGAACCCCAGGGACCTGAGCGGGGAAGCGACAATGAGGATATCGCACGCACGATCGTAGTGACTCCCCGCACAGCGCATCATATACACGGACAATCGCACTTAAGAACCACGAAGAAGAGGTGAAACTCCGGGGACTGAGCGGGGAAGGTAGTGACCATGCAGATATGGGGCAGGATTTAGTGCTCCCCGCACAGCGCATTATACACGGGGAACATGGCACTTACATGCACCAGGAATAAGAAGGTGAACTCCGGGGGTACCTAGCGGGGAAGTGACACATGGCAGGAATCGGGCGCAGGATCTTGTGGGACTCCCCGCCCCAGCGCATTATTACACGGACAATTGCCTTACAGCACCAGGAAGAAGGAGGTGAACTCGGGGCCTGAGCGGGGAAGTGAAAATGCAGTAACGGGCCACGATCTTAGGGACTCCGCACAGCCGCATTATACACGGACATGCAATACATGCACCAGGACGAAGAGGTGAATCCGTCGGGACTGAGAGGGGAAGTGCCACATGCAGGATATCGGGGCAGGATATTAGTGGACTCCCCGCACAGCGCATATACACGGACAATGCAAATTACATGCAACAGGAAGAAGAAAGGTGAACTCCGGCGGACCTGAGCGGGGAAGCGAGTGACACAGGCAGGATACGGGGGCGGCAGGATGTAGTGATCCATGCACGCGCTTATACACAGACAATTGTTTTTGGTGCCCACCCCCCCCCCCCAACCTAATGCACAGGAAGTAAGAAGAGTGAACTACGGGGACCTGAGCGGGGACAAGAGACACATGCAGGGAGATCGGGGATGATCTTAGTGACTCATGCAACAGCGCATTATAAATGGACAATGCACTTACATGCACCAGGAGAAGAAGGTGAACTCGGGGGACCTGAGCGGAAGTGAGTACTATGCAGGATATCGGCGAAGGATCTAGTGACTCCCTGCACAACGCATTATTACACGAAAATGCACTTTACATGCACCAGGAGAAGAAGTGAAATCCGAGGGACCTGAGCGGGGAAGTGACACATGCAGGATATCGGGTGCAGGATCTTAGTGACTCCCCGCACAGCGCATTATACACGGACAATGCACTTACTGTGACCTTCGGACGGGTACATAAATGAGGCCCAATGTGTGCGGTAACGCTCCCCAAATGTAATGATGGGGGGAATGGACACAGGTGAAGTAGGAGAGAAGCCTCAGGGAATAAATGAACACATTTCTGCAGAGCATCACACCCAGTGCAGAGCATCACACCCTGTGCAGAGCATCACACCCTGTGCAGAGCATCACACCCTGTGCAGAGCAGAGTCTCCTCTCGGTATATAATCTTCTCCTCTTGTGGTTTATTAGGTGACATGTGACCCATAAAGATAAATTATAGAGCGGCGGCTGCTGATGTCATCGAAACTGAAACAAGTGCGCGCTGTGTGCGGGGCTCATCCTCATTACACCCCGAGGACCTGCCGCTCCCGGACGGATCTCATGGGGGTCATTATCACAGGACCTCTTCCTGAATGTGGAGCATCACCGGGCTGAGCTGCACTCACTGTCCCCCCTACCCTGCGGCTGCTGCTGTACTGGATCAGCTGGAAGCCGCGGAGCTCCAGAACCAGAACTGCCCCAGAAGCCTAATGATAAGTAACCCCCATGGCCTCTAGATTAGCCAATGGGGGTCATTTATCATACCCCGGATCCGGCCTCTTTATGTATCCAGGGGGGTCCAGCACCGGGTTTATCTCTACACTAGAAATACACAGTCCTGATACACACCAAGGAATATCACACGATACAATCTGAGTGTGTAGCCGATCACCTTAGGGTGACTGTCTATACCAGGCCCCAATCATCACACCAGCAGGGGGAGTGTACTACTATGAACACTCGAGGGGAGGAAGGGAATAGAAAATGTGGCGGGTCGTGCATACTATTGAGCCATCTCCCCCCCACATCAGACCACCAGCAGGGGCAGTGTCCTCCTATCACTCTAGGGGTGACTGTCCTATACCATGGCCCAACATCATACACCAGCAGGGTGCAGTGAGGTCCTCCTGTACCTGGTGACTGTCCTATACCATGGCCCCCACATCATCACACCAGCAGGGGGCAGTGTGTCCTCCTATCACTACTAGGGGTGACTGTCCTATACCATGGCCCCACTCATCACACCAGCGGGGGCAGTAGTGTCCTCCTATACCTTAGGGTGATGTCCTATACCATGGCCCCCACTCATCACAACCAGCAGGGGGCAGTGTCCTCCTATCACTCATAGGGGTGACTGTCCTATACCAGGGCCCCCCACATCATCACACAAGCAGGGGCAGTGTCCTCCATCACTCTAGGGGTGACTGTCCTATACCATGGCCCCAATCATCACAACACAGGGGGCAGTGTGTCCTCCTATCACTACTAGGGGTGACTGTCCTATACCATGGCCCACATCATCACACCAGCAGGGGCAGTGTGTCCTCCTATCACTCTAGGGTGACTGTCCTATACCATGGCCCCACTCATCACACAAGCAGGGGGCAGTGTCCTCCTATCACTAAGGGGTGGACTTCCTATACCATGGCCCCCACACATCACACAAGCAGGGGGCAGTGTGTCCTCCTATCACATCTAGGGGTGACTGTCTAACCATGGCACCCATCATCACACCAGCAGGGGGCAGTGTGTCCTCCTATCACTACTAGGGTGACTGCTATCCCATGGCCCCACATCATAACACCAGCAGGGGGCAGTGTGTCCTCCTATCACTCTAGGGGTGACTGTCCTATACCATGGCCCCACACATCATCACACCACAGGGGCAGTGTCTCCTATCAATGCTAGGGGTGACTGTCCTATACATGGCCCCCAACATCAAACACCACAGGGGGCAGTGTGTCCTCCATCACTCTAGAGTGACTGTTCCTATACACAGCCCCCACATCATCACACCAGCAGGGGGCAGTGTTCCTATCACTACTCAGGGTGACTGTCCTATACATGGCCCACATCATCACACCAGCAGGGGGCAGTGTGTCCTCCTATCACTCTAGGGGTGACTGTCCTATTACCATGGCCCCCACATCACACCAGCAGGGGGCAGTGTCCTCCTATCACTCTAGGGGTGGACTGTCCTATACCATGGCCCCACCATCATACACCAGCAGGGGGCATGTGTCCTCCTCTCACTCCTAGGGGTGACTGTCCTATACCATGGCCCCACATCATCACACAGCAGGGGGCAGTGTGTCCTCCTATACTGTGGGTGACTGTCCTATACCATGGCCCCCACATCATCACACCAGCAGGGGGCAGTGTGGTCCTCCTATCACTCTAGGGGGACTGTCCTATACCATGGCCCACCATCATCACACCAGCAGGGGGCAGTGTGTCCTCCTATCACTCTAGGGGTGACTGTCCTATACCATGGCCCCCACATCATCACACCAGCAGGGGCAGTGTGTCCTCCTATACTACTAGGGGTGACTGTCCTATACCATGGCCCCCCATCATCAACACCAGCAGGGGGCAGTGTGTCCTCCTATCACTCTAGGGGTGTACTGTCCATACCATGGCCCACATCATCACACACCAGCAGGGGCAGGTGTCCTCCTATCACCTCTAGGGGTGACTGTCCTATACATGGCCCACAATCATCACACCAGCAGGGGCAGTGTGTCCTCCTATCACTACTAGGGGTGACTGTCCTAACCATGGCCCCACTCATCACACCAGCAGGGGGCAGTGTTCCTATCACTAGGGGTGACTGTCCTATACAATGGCCCCAACATATCACACCAGCAGGGGGCAGGTGTCCTAACTTCACCTAGGGGTGACTGTCCTATAACATGGCCCCCACATCATCACACCACGGGGGCAGTGTGTCCTCCACCTACTAGGGGTGACGTCCTATACCATGGCCCCCACATCACACACCAGCAGGGGGCAGTGTGTCCTCTATCACTATGGGTACGTCCTATACATGGCCCCCACATCATCCCACCAGCAGGGGGCAGTGTGTCCTCCTATCACTGCTAGGGGTGACTATCCTATACCATGGCCCCCACATCCTCCCAACCAGAAGGGGGCAGTGTGTCTCCTATCACTATAGTGGGTACTTCTATACCATGGCCCCCACATCATCCACCAGCAGGGGGCAGTGTCCCCTATCACTCTAGGGGGACTGTCTATACATGGTCCACCAATCACTACACAGCAGGGGGCAGTGTCCTCCTATCACTGCTAGGGGTGACTGTCATCCATGCCCACATCATCACAAAGCAGGGGCAGTGTCGCCTATCACTACTAGGGGGGGACTGTCCTATACCATGGCCCCACATACATCACACAGCAGGGGGCAAGTGTCTCCATCAACTAGGGGTGACTGTCCTATACCATGGCCCCACATCATCACACCAGCAGGGGCAGTGTGTCCTCCTCACACTGTAGGGTGACTGTCCATACATGGCCCCACAATACATCACACCAGCAGGGGGCAGTGTTCCTCTATCATCTAGGTGACTGTCCTATACCAGGGCCCACATCATCACACCAGCAGGGGGCATGTGTCCTCCTATCACTACTAGGGGGACATGTCCTATACCATGGCCCACACATCATCACACCAGCAGGGGGCAGGTGTGTCCCTATCACTTCTAGGGTGACTGTCCTATACCATGGCCCCACATCATCACACCAGCAGGGGGCAGGTGTCCTCTATCACGCTAGGGGGACTGTCCTATACCATGGCCCCCACATCATCACACCAGCAGGGGGCAGTGTGTCCTCCATCACTCCTCAGGGGGACTGTCCTCTACCATGGCCCCCACATCATCACAAAGGGGGCAGTGTCCTCCTATCACTCTAGGGGTGACTGTCCTATACCATGGCCCCACATCATCACACCAGCAGGGGGCAGTGTGTTCCTCCTATACTACTGGGGTGACATGTCCTATACCATGGCCCCACATCATCACACCAGGGGGCAGTGTCTCTATCACTCTAGGGGTGACGTCCTATACCATGGCCCCCACATCATCACACCAGCAGGGGCAGTGGTCCTCCCATCACATACTAGGGGTGACGTTCTATACCATGGGCCCCCACATCATCACACCAGCAGGGGGCATGTGTCCTCCTATCACTCTAGGGGTGGTCCTATACCATGGCCCCCACATCATACACCAGCAGGGGCAGTGTGTCCTCTATCACTTCTAGGGGTGACTGTCCTATACATGGCCCCCACATCATCACACCAGCAGGGGGCAGTGTCCTCCTATCACTACTAGGGGTGACTGCCTATACCATGGCCCCAACATCATCCACAGCAGGGGGCAGGTGGCCTCCTATACACGTATAGGGGTGACTTCCATACCATGGCCCCACATCATCACACCAGGGGGAATGTGTCCTCCTATCACTACTAGGGTGACTGTCCTTACCATGGCCACATCATCACACCAGCAGGGGGCAGGTCCCTATCAATGCTAGGGGTGACTGTCCTTACCATGGCCCCACATCATCCACCAGCAGGGGCAGTGTGTCCTCCTTCACGCTACTAAGGGTGACTGTCCGTATACCATGGCCCCCACATCATCACACCAGCGGGGCACGTGGTCCTCCTATCACTGCTAGGGGTGACTGTCCTATACCATGGCCCCACATCATCACCAGCAGGGGGCAGTGTGTCTCCTATCACTACTAGGGTGACTGTCCTATACCATGGCCCACATCATCACACCGGGGGGTAGTTGTCTCTATCAATGCTAGGGGTGACGTCTCCTATTACCGGCCCACATCATCACACCGCGGGGCAGTGTGTCCTCCTATCAACTGCTAGTTTTGGGTGACTGTCTATACCAGGGCCCACATCTCACACCAGCGGGCAGTGTCCTCCTATCACTCAGGGGTGACTGTCCTATACCATGGCCCCCCACATCACCCCAGGCAGAGGGGGCAGTGTCCTCCTATCATCTAGGGGTGACTGTCCTATACCATGGCCCCACTCATCACACCAGCAGGGGCAGTGTGTCCTCCTATCACTACTAGGGTGAATGTCCTATACCATGGCCCCACATCATCTACACAGCAGGGGGCAGTGTCCTCCTATCACTCTAGGGTGGCTGTCCTATACCATGGCCCCACATCATCACACCAAGCAGGGGCAGTGTCCTCTATCACTGTAGGGTGACTGTCCATACCATGGCCCCACATCACACACAGCAGGGCAGTGTCTCCTATCACTCTAGGGTGATGTCCTATACCATGGCCCCACATCATCACACCAGCAGGGGGCAGGTGTCCTCCTATCACTTAGGGTGACTGTCTATACCATGGCCCCCACATCATCACACCAGCGGGGGCAGTGTCCTCCTATCACTACTAGGGTGAGTCCTATACATGGCCACATCATACCAAGCAGGGGGCATGGTCCTATATCACTACTAGGGTGATGTCCTACATGGCCCAAAATCTCACCAGCAGGGGGCAGTGTTCCTCCTATCACTGATAGGGGTGACTGTCCTATACCATGGCCCCAACACCATCAACACCAGGGGGGGAGTGTGTCCTCATCACTTAGGGGTGACTGTCCTATACCATGGCCCCACATCATCACACCAGCAGGGGGCATGTGTCTCCTATCACTACTAGGGTGATGTCCTTACCATGGCCCACATCATCACACCAGCAGGGGCAGTGTGTCCTCCTATCACTGCTAGGGGTGACGTCCTATACCATGGCCCCACATCATAACACCAGAGGGGCAGTGTGTCCTCCTATCACTGCTAGGGGTGATGTCTATACCATGGCCCACATCATCACACCAGCAGGGGGCAGTGTGTCCTACATCACTGCTAGGGGTGACTGTCCTATACCATGGCCCCACATCATTACACACAGCAGGGGGCAATGTGTCTTCTATCACTCTAGGGGTGACTGTCTATACCATGGTCCCCACATCATCACACCAGCAGGGGCAGGGTGTCCTCCTATCACTGCTAGGGGTGACTTCCTATACCATGGCCCCACATCATCACACCAGCAGGGGCAGTGTCCTTCCTATCACTCCACCCCTAGCAGTGATAGGAGGACACTGCCCCCTGCTGGTGTGATGATGTGGGGGCCATGGTATAGGACACACTGCCCCTAGCAGTGATAGGAGGACACACTGCCCCCTGCTGGTGTGATGATGTGGGGGCCATGGTATAGGACAGGTACCCCTAGCAGTGATAGGAGGACACACTGCCCCCTGCTGGTGTAATGATGTGGGGCCATGGTATAGGACAGTGATGGCAAACCTTTTAGCAGCCGAGTGCCCAAACTGCAACCCAAACTCCCCCTTATTTATCGCGAGGTGCCATCACTTTTCAACAACTTTCAGTCATATTGGCCTCCTGAGGACAGCAGCACAGTAGAAAGATGGAAAATTTTCTTCATTTTATCTTCTTTCCAGTTTCCCTCTGTACACAGAGAATCGTGGGACCAGAAGAAGGTCCTCCAAAGATAATTCGTTCCTGCCTACTCATTCTCCCTCTTCCTACAGTCCCAAGTAGCCAAGTATCAAAATATGACTGAAAGCCGAACTGCAGGAAGAATCTTAGAGTCCTGTCTGGTGCGCTGGGGGATGGCCGGGTGCCCACAGAAAGGGCTCCGAGTGCCGCCTCTGACACCCGGGCCATAGGTTCGCCACCACTGGTATAGGACAGTCACCCCTAGAAGTGATAGGAGGACACTGCCCCCTGCTGGTGTGATGATGTGGGGGGCCATGTTATAGGACAGTGACCCCTAGTAGTGATAGGAGGACACTGCCCCCTGCTGGTGTGATGATGTGGGGGCCATGGTATAGGACAGTTACCCCTAGTAGTGATAGGAGGACACACTGCCCCCTGCTGGTGTGATGATGTGGGGGCCATGGTATAGGACAGTCACCCCTAGCAGTGATAAGAGGACACACTGCCCCCTGCTGGTGTGATGATGTGGGGGGCCATGGTATAGGACGGTCACCCCTAGCAGTGATAGGAGGACACACTGCCCCCTGCTGGTGTGATGATGTGGGGGCCATGGTATAGGACAGTCACCCCTAATAGTGATTGGAGGACACACTGCCCCTTCTCTTGTGATGATGTGGGGGCCATGGCATAGGACAGTCAACCCTAGGAGTGATAGGAGTCAGTCACCCTTTGTACTGAAAGGGGTTCCCATTACTCCCCTATATATACTGGCACCTGCCTGCCTGCCGCTATAGATGGAGTCTGTTCTCTGTATAAGATTGTAGAATATTGTGACAGCTCGGAGCGGGTCTTCTGGTGCAGTGTATCAGCCTCACTTCTTATCTTGCATCCTGATTGTTGATCTCAGGGCTGACCTTCTGTCTGTTCTTTCTATTTTATGGCATGGAGATTAGATAAGGGACAATTCTGCTGTGAGATCAATGGGTCCTTCCTGGAGAACCTCTGTGACCCTGAGCCCATAACACGCCCCCCCCCCCCCCCCCCCCTCTGTTCTTAGAATTCAGTCAGGATCTCCCAGGAACAAAGCCCCTTCCAGGAAACCAGCGGAGACCCTGCTCCTTCCTCTCTTCTCCTGAAACCCTCTGTGCTTCTGGGAATCCTGCACCCCCCATACATTTCTCTCCGAAATACTCTGCGCTGCTACATGAACACATGGCACCGACCCGAGGACCTGGAGCAAATTCACTGAATGACCTGACACCTCGGGGGTCGCTGTTATAGAGGATGAACTATAGGTTATGCAGCGTCCAATAACCCTTCGTCTGCCAGCGACAAATGTTACTAAAAATGTGACCTCTTCACCTGGGTCCAGGATCTGTAAATCTATGACCATTAATGATTGTAAGACCTGCAGGGATTTGGGATTTGATGAGTCACAATGAGATCTCAACTCCTTGAGGACCTTTGGACAGCAGAACAATATGACATTGGCCCGGACCCATCCACTGTATATAGCGAAGAGCTGGACGCCCCTCCGATATCTCCAGGGAGAGGAGAATGGATGAATGTGCCAATAGGGGAATCCAAATACGGTTTAAATGAGGAATCGGTGATAAGCGGGAATCATTGTGGTGATGGACAAGAACACGTCCTACCGGATGAGTGTGGAGGACCCCAAGGACATATTCACTGGGGAAGAGGAGAAAGTACTGGAAGAAAAAAGGAGTTCAAGGTCCTCAAACTATAAGGTCCCCAAATCTTTACATTTTATTGTTTTCCTGAAAGTTTACAAACAAGAAATAATAAAATCCTAAGACCCTTCATGTAAGTAGATGATGTGATGTCCGAGAGCGTCCAGGTACCTATATACGCCAGATAGAAGAGTGGGGAGTCAGGGAGTGCTCCATGCACATAGTCCCATGCTCAGGGGCACCGCCAGGGGGGCTCCACCAGCCACAACATACTACTTCATTCCTGGGTGGCGGAGAAGAGCTGGAATTACATGTGCAAGAGATTCTGTAAAGATACATTGATGATGAACCCTGGACAGGTCTCAGGAGGCAGAAACTGTCAAGCTCACCTTCAATCTATGAAGGAGAAGCTCTTCTCTCGGGAACTTACCATCAGCAGAATCCCAGAACAGGGAGTGCGTAGATGGACCCGGGATGAGAGAGAGGGGGTGCTAGTTGTTCCCCACATCCGGCAGAGGACCCCGGACATTTGTATATGAGAGCGAGTCCCGGCCTCATAAAAAGCGAGCAGGATAGTTCAGTATGTGCGATGGCGCCGCATAGACAAGCAGGAAGCAGGATCCTGGACACCAAACGGCGATGCAGACCATGACAGACAAGTCACGGTACAGGAGTCCTGTATGAGGAGGGAAGAGGGTGTCCTCCACGTAGTCATGAGCGTACACGGGGCAGGGGGGAACTGAGGGCGATGTATTGTAATCACCTTGTCCTGCGCTATTAGATTGTAGTCAGCGTGTACCCAGGGAGGCAGCAGAAGGAGAAATAGACATCACAGACATTCAGATGCTGGATGCCTTGATGGGGGACTATGGAAGAGCTTGCGGGGTGGACACCCAGAAACCTATTATACCACCAAACCTACCCCACAGCAGAAACATCACCACAACGTTGTGATAAATCATCTACTGGAAGGTGGTCTAACAAATCTCCAAAACTAGTCACAGCACCAGCAAAAATGATGGGATGAATCACATTCTCCTGACCCTTCAGCTGCCCCTGCCTTCATGTGCGTGGTCACTTAATGATGACCATGCGCTCATGTGCCGGCGTCAATTCTGCTGCCCCGCGCCGTGTCGTCATTTTTGCTGCCCCTGCGCTCACTTCCTGGCCCCTGCGCTCAAATTCTGCTGGCCCCTGGCTCAGGTCAGCATCACTTGCCTGATGCCCCGTTCTCACTTTCCTGTGCCCCTGCTGCGGCTCATGTACTGGCGGCACTCCGCTGCCCCTGCGCTCATGTACTTGCGGCACTTCTGCTGCCCCTGCGCTCGGGTGCATGCATCACTTCTGCTGCCCCTGCGCTCAGGGATGGCATTCACTTCCTGCTACCCTGCGCTAAGGTGAGTGCGACTTCCTGGCTGCCCCTGAGACAGGACTGGGCACATGGCGTCGGGGGGATACATAATGTTACGAAGAACAACAGAAAGAGGCGGTGATGGCCGGAGGAAGCTGCGCTGCACCAGAGGGACGGCCGGGGTCTTTACACATGGGAAATAGGCGCAGTCTGTGACCTCCATGGAGATGAGCACACCCTCTGACGAAACCACTCTGTGCTGCTGAGCCCTCGCTTCTTCCCTTGGCCCCCATGAAAGGACACATTGATCTTTGGAGTTTTTATTTGGTTGTTACAGAATAAAAAAAATACCATTATAAAAAACAAATATGGGGTGAAATATATGCAAAAATAGGGCAGGGCCTGGCCAGGGGGTGATAGTTTAGGGATTTCCTATGTGCGTGGTAGTGGAGGGGAAACTTTGGGCAGTGCTGGTTCACCTCTCCTTAACACTCTGGGAACAAGCAGACTGGAGCGCCCGGAGGAGTATGGTCAATCACGCCAGACGCCATTATTATAGCGCCCTCCCCCCACCAGGGGGCGCCGTCCTGCACGGCCAGGCGCCGGGATATGATTGTACAGAAGTGCGGGAAGCCTAAGCGAAGGATGCTACAGGGAGGGGCGGATGGTCGCTACGTCTACGGTTATACATCTAAATATCAATACACACAAAATTAAAATACAGTATGGCCAGGTCCTTGAAATCATAGCCACCTTAAAGGGAGTCCTAGGGCGGGTGGTGACGGTGAAGGGAGGTTAAATGGGCGCTGGAAAGGGTCACTGCTAATGTTCACGTCTTGGCAAATATCCTCAGTTACTAAAAACGCCAAATCCAGACCCTCATTAGTGCGAGGGCAGCTGCCTGCTCGGGACGTCCACCGGGGAAATTGCTTATCCGCTCCATCCTGCGACTCGCATAACACGCCTCCTATGACGGGGGTGGGCTGCCGGAGGGGGCAATAAGGCAAACTCAGCAAGCCGCCATATCTGGGGTCATGGTGGACGGCATTATGGGGAGCGAGCCCTATTGTACAGCTAAATCAAGGACATAGTGGAAGTATCTGCATATTCAGCGGGGGAGGGGGCCTTACCAAAGCTCCACCCCCTGGTATAATTGCACCTATGCTCCTACATAAGGGGTATTTTGTTTAATTGATAAAAGCAAGAAGAGATCTCTGGGCCGTCCGACAGTGGACTAAGGATATGGAGGGGCGTCGGGCGCAGCCTGGGGGGCCCTCCCAGATGTCCTGCTGCTCACGACTGGGCGTCTCAGCCGTCTCGCCGGAAGAAAAAAGAGAGGCCGGGGCTAGCGATGGGGGACACAGCGGCTCCCAAAAACCTCACCCCCGAATATCTACAAAACTTTATGTATTTACGTGTTATTTTAGTGAGGAGAAACAAAGTATCAAATAGTCGAAAACGACCCCGGGGCTGCCACAGGCCACGGCCTCACGGTGAACCCTGGGTGACAGCCAGCAAAGCTCGGGAGGGGATAGGATGCAGCACAGAGCACAGCAGGGTCAGGAGGCACCAATCCATCATCTGTCAGCGGATGGGGGACGGGGATAAACAACACGGCCCGCCCCCCGGGACGCCCGGACCCACAGCTCAGGGAGTGTTCTCCACATTCTCCCGTCATATGTAGCGGAACAGGTGCGAAACCGGTAGGGAGAGGAGAAGCAGCAGACCCAATGGGGACGATTTACTACCCGGTCCCGTTCACGTCCAGCGGCGGTTCTCTGCACGGATTTCGGGTCGGCGGGATCATCAAGGTAGTTCCTCCGACGTCCTACCCAGATGCCGCTGCTGCGCGAAGTTCCCCTGAAATGCATGAAGTCACGATCAGATCCGGGTAAGGTGAGTGCAAGCTCCGCGACACAATTTCCTTTGTAAAATGCGGCGGTTTCCAAATCCGTCGGGTTTCGTTCGGCCACGCCCCCGATTCTGTGGTCCATGCCGGCGCCGATGCGCCACAATTCCGATTCGCGTGCGCCAAAAAAATCCCGAGCATTCAGTAAATAGGCGCAACGGACAAAACACGTTGGGAACGCGAATTGGGCCCTTAGTAAATGACCCCCAAGTGGATCAATGTTCAGCATGAACTTTTGTTTCCTATCACAGTAGTCGTACATCCATGAGGTTTCGGGGGTGCGAGGACAATCGACTCAACATGGTGCTTTTCCTCAGCTACTCCACGATCGCTTCATGTCGCCCTCCGATGGCTCGTCTTTACTGGAAACAGCCCGAGATCAATGAGGGTCCCTCATATGGGGGGAGAGGGGGTTAAATAATGGGGGAGATGGCACTATGGGGGTGCAACCTTCAAAGGACATGGCGGTGCACACACAGTTCCCACAGGCGGCAAAAAAAAAGCGATTGCACTGGACATGAGTCTCGGCTCCGTCCTCATACGATCATATTCCAGGGCGCACCTGCGGAGAGACGGCAGGTGAGTACACCACCGGGGCAGGGAGGATGGGCCCCCGCAGCTGGCAGGGAAGGGAGGATGGCGCCCCCCCAGTGGCAGGGCAGGGAGGATGGCGCCCCCCCAGTGGCAGGGCAGGGAGGATGGCGCCCCCCCAGTGGCAGGGCAGGGAGGATGGCGCACCCAGTGGCAGGGCAGGGAGGATGGCGCCCCCCAGTGGCAGGGCAGGGAGGATGGCACCCCCCCCAGTGGCAGGGCAGGGAGGATAGGCACCCCCAAGTGGCAGGCAGGGAGGATGGCGCCCCCCAGTGGCAGGGAAGGGCGGATGGCGCCCCCCAGTGGCTAGGGGCAGGGCGGATGGCGCCCCCCCAGTGGCAGGGCAGGGAGGATGGCGCACCCAGTGGCAGGGCAGGGAGGATGGCGCCCCCCCAGGGGCAGGGCGGAGATATATATATATATAGGGTGCCACTCACTTTTCTCAGGGGGGTTGTACGTGGGGTTCAGACACTTGAGGAATTCATTGAAGCTCAGTTTCCAGTCCGCGTTCTCGTCAGAAAGCTCAATCAGCGCCTCCACACACAGACCCCTGCGGGTACAAGACACAGATCATTATATACCAGGTTCTCCTACAGGGTATATACTGGATATATAGGGGCTCCCCCAGGGGCACACACAGGGTATAGTATATATGGATATATTAGGGGCTCCCCCCCCATTTGTGTACATACTACAGGGGTTAATGTCGGTATAGTATAACTGATATATAGGGGCTCCCCCATGTGTTCACACTAAGGGTATATGATTGACTGGATCTATAGGAGCTACCCATGTGTCTTACTACAGGGTATATTGTATATTACGGAGTATATAGGGGCTTCCCCATGTGTCCACACTAACAGGGTATATGTAATATGGGTATATAGGGGCTCATCATGTGTACATACAGGTATATTGTATTAACGGATAGAAGGGGCTCCTCCATGTGTCCCACTACAGGTATATGTATATACTGGATATATAGGGGCTCCTCCGTGTCACCCACTACAGGGTAATGGTATAAGGATATATAGGGCTCCTCCATGTGTTAACTACGGGTATATGATATACTGGATATATCGGGGCTCTCTCATGTGTCACACTACAAAGTATAGTATATACTGGAGATATAGGGGATCCTCCATTGTCACAACAGGGATATGATAAAGGATATATCGGGGCCCCCATGTGTTACTACTACAGGGATATGTATATACGGATATATAGGGGTCCCTCCAGTGTCAAACTACAGGGTATATGTATAACTGGATATATAGGGGCTCCCCCATGGTTACATACAGGGATATGTATATACTGGATATAGTAGGGCTCCCCAGAATACTGGATGATTAGGGGCTCCTCCCATGTGTCAACTACAGGGTATATGTATATACTGGATATATAGGGGCTCTCCTCATGTGTTACACTACAGGGTATATGTATATACTGGATATATAGGGCTCCTCATGTGTCACATACAGGGTAATATGTAGCTGAATGGATATATAGGTGGCTCCTCCATGTGTCAACTACAGGGTATATGTATATACGGATTATAGGGGCTCCTCCATGTGTACCAATAAAGGGTATATGTATATACGGATATATAGGGGCTCCTCCATGTATATATCGGATATATGGGCTCCTCATGTAGATACGGATCTATAGGGGGCTCCTCCATGGCACACTACAGGGTATATGTATATACTGGATAATAGGGGATCCCCAGTGTTATCAATACAGGGTATAGGTATATACTGATATATAGGGGCTCCTCCATGTGTACACTACAGGGTATAGTAATATGACTGGAATATAGGGCTCCTCCATGTGTGAACTTACAGGGTATAGTATATACTGGATATAATAGGGGCTCCTCCATGTAATAATGGAATATATAGTGCGCTCCATGGTCACCAATCAGGGTATATTTATATACTGGCTAATAGGGCTCCCCATGTGTCACTACAGGGTATATGATATACGGAATATAGGGCTCCTCCATGTGTTACCCAATTAAGGGTATAGTAAACGGATATATAGGGGGATTCCTCATGGTGTCACACTAACAGGGATATGTATATATGGATAATAGGGGTCCTTCAGTGTTAACACTACTAGGCGTATATTGTAATATGGAATATAGGGGTCCTCCATGTGTCACACCTTACGGGTATATGTATATAGATGGAATATTAGGGGATACTCCATGTGTCACACTAAGGGTATATGTATATACGGATATCTAGGGGCTCCTCAGTGGTCATAAACTACAGGGGATATTGTATATACTGGATATATAGGCTCCTCCATGTGCAAACTACAGGGTATATGTAATACTGGATATATATAGGGGCCCCCCCATGGTTACCATAAGGGTATATGGATATACGGATTATAAGGGGCTCCTCCATGTGTCACACTACAGGTATCATGTAATACTGGATATTATAGGGGCGCCCCCATGTGTCACACAAAGGGTAGATGTATATATTGGATATATAGGGGCCATCCAGGTGGTACCATACAGGGTATATGTATATACTGGAAATTAGGGCTCCTCCGGTGGTACACTACAGGGTAATATGTATATATGGATATATGAGGCTCTCTCCATGTTCACACTACAGGGTATATGTATATACGTATATATAGGGGCTATCCATGGTACACTACAGGGTAGGGGATATGTATATACTGGATAATAGGGGCTCCTCCATGTGTCACACTACAGGGTGATTGTATATACTGGATATATAGGGGCTCTCATGGTCAAACTACAGGGTAGATGTATATACTGGAGATATAGGGCTTCCCCCATGTGTACACTACAGGGGTATATGATATACTGGAATCTAGGGGCGTCCTCCATGAATAATGGATATATAGGGCTCCTCCATGGTCAACTACAGGGTATATGATATAATGGATAGATATGGGCTCCCTCCATGTGTTACACTACAGGGTATAGTATATACTGGAATAAGGGGCTCCTCCATGTGTCACATACAGGGTGGATATGTATATACTGGATATATAGGGGCTCCTCCATGTGTCACCACTACAGGGTATATGTTATATACTGGATTATAGGGGCTCCCCCATGTGTTACACTAAGGGTTATATGTATGTATATACTGGATATAATATAGGGGCTCCTCCATGTATATAACTGGATATATAAGGGCTCCTCCAGTGTCACAATAAGGTTATGTATATATGGATATATAGGGGTCCCCCATGGTTACACATACAGGGTATATGTATATACGGGCTATATAGGGGATCCTCCATGTGTACACATACAGGGTTTATAGTATATACTGGAGATTAGGGGCTTCCTCCATGTGTTATACTACAGGGTATAGTATATACTGGATATATAGGGGGCTCCTCCATGGATATACGGGATTTAGGGGCTCCCCATGTGTCACCTAAGGTATAGTATATACTGGATATATAGGGGGATCCTCCATGTGTCACACTACAGGGTATATGGATATACGGATATATAGGGGCTCCTCCATGTGTCACCACTACAGGGTAATGTATATACTGCGATTATATAGGGGCTCTCAATTGTGTCACACTTACTAGGGTTTATGTATTATACGGATATATAGGGGCTCTCATGTGTCAAACTACAGGGGATCAGGGTATATGAATACTGGATATATAGGGGCTCCCCATGTGTTTACATACAGGGTAATGTATATACGGATATAGAGGGGCCCTCCACGTATATACTGGATATATAGGGGCTCCTCCAGTGTCACACTTACAGGTATAGGTAATAATACTGGATATATAGGGGCTCCTACAGGTGTTACACTACAGGGTATATGGTATATACTGGTATATATAGGGGCTCCCCCATGTGTTCAACACTACAGGGTTCTAGTATATATGGATATATAGGGCTCCCCCATGTGTACACTACGGGCTATATGTATAGAAATGGATAAGAGGGGCTCCCCCAGTGTTTAAATACAGGGTATATGTATAGGGATATATAGGGCTCCTCCATGGGTCACACTACAGTGTATATGTTATATATGGTAATGGCTTCCCCATGTTTACACTACAGGGATATGTATATAATCTGGATATATAGGGGTTCTCCCATGGTCACACTACAGGTATATGTATATTACTGGATAGTATAGGGGCTCCTCCAGTGTCACACTACAGGGTATTATGTATATACTGGATATAAGGGGCTCTCCATGTGTCCCACACAGGTCTATATATAACTGGATATTAGGGGCTCCTCCAGTGGTCACACTCCATGGGGATATGTTATACTGGATATTATAGGGCTCCTCCATGTGTCAAACTACAGGGTATATGTATATACTGGATCTATAGGGGCTCCCCCATGTGTTACATACAGGGTAGATGATATACGGATATATAGGGGGCCCCTCCATGTGTTACAATACAGGGTACATGATAACTGGAATATAGGGGCTACTCCATGTGTTACACTACAGGGATATGATATACTGGATATATAGGGGGTCCACCATGTGTCAAACTACAGGTTAGGTATATACGGGTATCTTAGGGCTCCCCCATGTGATCACACTTTTTACAGGGTATATGTTAGATACGGATATAAGGCGGATCTCCATGTGTCACACTACAGGGGTATATGTATATACTGGAATATAGGGGGATCCCCAGTCGTTGAACACTACAGGGTATATGTATTATACTGGAATATAGGGGCCTCATAAAGTGTACACTACAGGGATATGTAATACTGGATATATAGGGCTCCCCATGTGCACACTACCAGGGTATATTATAATGGATATATAGGGCTCCCCCATGTGTCACAAACAGTGGGTGTATATGTATATACTTGAGATATAGGGCTCCCCATGGTCACACGACAGGGGATATGTTATATTAGCTGGCTATAAGGGGCTCCTCCCTGGTCACCATTAAAGGGATATGAATACTGGAGATATAGAGGGCTCCACCAGGGTGACACTACAGGGTATATTGAATATACTGGATATGATAGGGCTCCTCCATGTATATACTGGATATAAGGTCTCCTCCATGGTAACATACAGGGTATGTATATACTGGATATATAGGTCTCCTCCATGTGTAACACTACAGGGTATATGTATCTATGGATAATAGGGGCTCCCCATGTGATCACAATACAGGGGTATGTATATACTGGATATATAGGGGGGCTCATCCATGTGTGCACATACAGGGTATATGTATAATGGAGTATAGGGCCCTCCATGTGTTTACACTACCGGGTAATATGTTGTAATGTATATACTGGATAATAGGGGGTCCTCGGGTCTCCAGTGTTACACTACAAGGGTATTATGTATATGAAGGATAATAGGGGCTCCTCAGGTGTAACTACAGGTATATGTATATACTGATATATTAGGGCTCCTCCATGTGTTTACCACTACAGGGTATATGTATCAAGCTGGATATTAAGGGGGTATCCATGTATATACGGGGATATATAGGGGTCCTCCAGTATATACTGGATGATAGGGGCTCCTCCATGGTTACATACAGGGTAGATGTATATACTGGATATATAGGGGGCTCCCCATTGGGTTACACTTACAGGGGTAAGTATATATCGTGATATATAGGGGCTCCCCATGGGTTACACTACAGGGTGGTCCGGTATATGTGATATACTGGATAATAGGGCTCCCCATGTGAACACTACAGGGTTATATGTAATACTGATATATAGGGAGCTGCTTCCATGTGTTACACTACAGGGTATGTAATATGGATAATAGGGGCCCTCCCTGTGTCAAACACAGGGTATAGATTATTACTGGATATGAGTAGGGGCTCCTCCATGGTCACACTACAGGGTATGATGTATTCTATACTGGATATATAGGGGACTCCTCATGGTCATACAAAGTGTATAGGATTAACGGATATATAGGGGCTCCCCTCATGGTTACATACAGGGTAATGTATATCACTGGAAGATAAGGGAGGCTCGTCCATGTGTTACATACGGGTGATATGTATATACTGGATATATAGGGGCTCCTCCATTTTTTAAACTACAGGGTATAGGTATATACTGGATATATAGGGGACTCCTCCATGGTCCACCCTACTAGGATATGTATATACTTGGGATATATAGGGGGTCCTCCATGTGTTTACACTACTAGGGTATATGTATATACTGGATATATAGGGGCTCCCCATGTAGATACTGGATATCTAGGGGATCTGCCATGTGTCACACTACAGGGGGTTTATATGTATATTACGTGGATTATATAGGGGTCCCCTCATGTGTTAGACTACAGCGGCTATGTATATACTGGGAAATATAGGGGCCTCCATGGTCACACTAAGGGAATGTATATAATGGAAATATATAGGGGCTCCCAGTGTCAAATACAGGGTAGATGTATATACTTGGATATATAGGGCTCCCCCAGTGAACACACAGGGATATGTATATACTGGATAAGGGCTTCCCCATGTGATACACTACAGGGTTATGTATATACGGGATATATAGGGGCTCCCCATGTGGTCACACTACAGGGTATATGTATAGGACTTGGATATATACAAAGGGTGGTCCTCCATGTGTTGACATAAAAGGTATATGTATATACTGGATATAAGGTCTCCTGTGTTTTTTTGCACACTACCGGGGGTATTGTATATACGGATATATAGGGCCCTCCGTGCTGTCACACTACAGGGTTATATGTATATTACTGGGATAATAGGGCTCCCAGTTGTCACACTAAGGGTTATGATATAATGGATGATATAGGGGCTCCCATGGGTCACATACAGGGATATGAAGACTGGATATATAGGGGTCCCCAGTGTCACACTACAGGGGTATATGTATATACTGGTATATAGGGGCGCATCCTGTGTTACCACTACAGGGTTATGTATATACTGGTATATAGGCCCCCAGTTTTCAATACGGGAGGTATAGGTATATACTGAGATATATAGGGGCTCCTCCATGGTCACACTACAGGGTTCAGTATATTACTGGATAATAGGGGTCCTCCATGTGTTACCACTACAGGGTGATAGTATAGTACTGGATATATAGGGGCTCCCCATGTGTTACACTACAGGGTGGTATAGTATATACTGCGAGATATAGGGGCTCCCCATGTGTTACATAAGGAGGTAATGATATACGGGATATATAGGGGCTCTCCAGTGTTACAATACAGAGGGTATAGATATAAGGATATATAGGGGCTCCTCCAGGTGTTACACTACAGGAGTAGGTATATGTATATAATGGAGATCTAGGGCTCTCATTGGCCACTACAGCGGTAATGTATAATGCAGAATAGGGCTCCTCCATGGTTACACTACAGGAGATATGATATACGGGATATATAGGGGGCTCTCCATGGGTACACTACAGGTAATGTATAACGGAAATAGGGCTGCCTCAATGTGTCACACAAGGGTTAATGTATATATGGAATATAGGGCTCCTCCAGTGTCACAACAGGGTATAGTACTGACTGGCCGGGATATATTAGGGGGCTCCTCCATGTGTTACATAAGGGTATATGTCTCTACTGGATAATATAGGGGATCCTCAGGTGTTACACTACAGGGGTATATGATATTACTGGATAGATAGGGGCTCCCATGTGTACAACTACAGGGGGTCTATGTATATTACTGGATTAATAGGGCTCCTCCAGGTGTCACACTACCGGGTATATGGATCTACTGATATTAGAGGGGCATCCATGTATATACGGATAATAGGGGTCCTTCCAGTGTCACACTACAGGGTAATGCTATATACTGGCTATAAGGGGGTCATCCATTGTATTATTACTGGATAGATAGGGGCTCTCCATGTATTAGGGGCTAATCCGTGTGTTACCCTACGGGTCTATGTATATACTGGATATATAGGGATCCTCGTGGTCAAACTACAGGGTATATGTATATACTGGATAATAGGGGCTCCTCAGTGTCACACGACAGGGGATGTATATACTGGATATATAGGGTGTCGTCCAGTGTACACTACAGGGATAGGGATATACGATTATAGGGGTCCTCCATTTTTTTCAAAACTACAGGGATAGTATATACTGGATATATAGGGCTCTCCATGTGTCACACTACGGGTATATGTATAAATGGAATATAGGGGGTCTCCTCCATGTGTTACACTAACAGGGGATGGGCGTAAGGATATACTGGAGTATCTAGGGGCTCGCCATGTATATACGGATTATATGGGCTCCTCCATGTGTCACACTACAGGGTAATGTTATATACTGGATATATAGGGGATCCCTCCATGTGTTATACTACCAGGGTATATGTATATACTGGCTAATAGGGCTCTCATGGTCACATACAGGGTTATATGTATATACTGTATTTATAGGGGCTCCTCCATGTGCAAATCAGGGGATATTGTATATACTATCTATAGGGGGCCTCCCCCATGTGATACATACAGGGTCTATGTATATACTGGATATATAGGGGCTCCCAATGTGATTACACTAAGGTATAGGGAATACGGATATATAGGGGCTCCCCATGTGCACACTACAGGGTATATTGTATTACTGGAATATAGGGGTCTTCCATGTGTTACCCAATACGGGTCGATGTATTACTGGATATATAGGGCTCCTCCATGTGTCACACTACCAGTGGGAAGTATATACTGGAGATAAGGGTCCTCGTTGTGTCAAACTACAGGGTATATGATATTACTGGATATATAGGGGCTCCTCCAGGGTACCACTACAGGTAATATGTATATACTGGATATATAGGGGCTCCTCAGTGTAAACTACAGGGTGAGTTATACTGGATATTATAGGGGGCTCCTCAGTGTCACACTACCAGGGCTATATGATATACTGGATTCTATAGGGGGCTCTCCATGTGTCACACTACAGGGTAGATGTATAGACTGGAGATATAGGGCTCCTCCAGTGTCACACTACAGGGTATATGAATATGGCTATATAGGGGCTCCTCCATGTGTAACTACAGGGTATATGTATAAATGGATATATAGGGCTCCTCCCTCCATGGTGTTACACTACAGGGAGATGTATATACTGGTATATAGGGGTCCCCCATGTGATTAACACTACAGGTATATGTATATACTGGATATATAGGGCTCCTCCATGTGTCACACTACAGAAGGGTAATAGTATATACGGATAGATGGGGGTCACATGTATATACGGGAATATAGGGGATCCTCCATGTGTCACCACTACCGGGATATGTAATACTGGATAATTATAGGGGGTCATCCAGGTTATACTGGATCTATAGGGGCTGCCTCCTGCATGTAATGGGCTCCCCGTGGTTCCCCATACTTGGTATAGGTATATACTGGGATTAATGTAGGGCTCCTCCGTGTGTCACATACAGGTATATGTATATACGGATAAGAGGGCCCTCCATGTGTCACAACACAGGGTAGTGTAATTTACTGGATATATGGGGTCCTCCATGTATACTGGATATATAGGGCTCCCCCGGTGTTACACTAACAGGGGTATATGTAGTTTATACTGGATATATAGGGGCTCCCCCATGTGTCACCACTACAGGTATTATTATCTACTGGATATAGGGGGATCTCCATTGTGTTACATAGGGTATATGTAATATACTGGAATATTAGGATCCCCATGTGTTACATACGAGGGTATATGTATTATTATGGATATATAGGGCTCCTCATGGTCACACTAAGGGTAATGTAATACGGATATAAGGGATCCCCCATGTGTTACACTACAGGGATATGTATATAACTGAGAGATAGGGGGCTCCCCAGTGTCACACTACAGGGTATATGTTTATGGATATATAGGGTCCCCCATGTTCACACTAAGGGTATAGTATATACTGGATATATAGGGGATCCTCAATGTGTTACACTACAGGGTATATGTATATAGACGGGATATATGAGGGGGGTGATCTCCAGTGTCACCTACAGGGTATATGTAATACTGGATGTATAGGGGGCTCATCCAGTTGTAAACTACAGGTATATGTATATACTGGATATATAGGGGTCCTCATGTGTTCAAACTACAGGGGGTATATGGATTACTGGATTATAGGCTCCAGGTGTCAAACACAGGGTATATGTATATTACTGGACTAATATAGGGATCCCCATGTGTCAACCTACAGGGTATTATGTATATAACTGGATATATAGGGGCTTCCACAATGTGTTACACTACAGGGTATATGTATATACTGGATAGATAGGGGGCTCCTCATTTTTCAAAACTACAGGGTAAGGTAGAACTGGATATATAGGGCTCCGCCATTGTGTCACACTACCCGGGTATGTATATACTGGATATATAGGGGGGTCCTCCATGGGTTACACGACAGGGTATATGTATTATACTGGAATATTAGGGCTCCTCCGGGTTACACTAACAGGGTATAGTAGCGTACGGATCTCTAGGGCCTCCCTCATGGGTTCCACTACAGGGTATAGATTATAGGGCTATATAGGGGGTCCCCCATGTGATTCCCTCCAGGGTATTATGTATATATGGATATTTATAGGGCTCCCCATGGTCACACTGAAGGGGTATATGTATATACGGAATATAGGGGACTCCTACATGTGTCAACACTACCGGGTATATGTATATTACTGGATATATAGGGGGCTCTCCATGTGTCACACTACCAGTGGTTATAGTATTGAACGGATTTATAGGGGCTCCTCCATGTGTCACACTACAGGGTATATGTATATACTGGAATATCGGGCTCCCCCAGGTGTTACACTACAGGGTATATGTATAACTGGAATTAGGGGCTCCCCCCATGTGATTACACTACAGGGGTAAGTATTATCCTGGGATATAGGGGCTCCCAGTGCACACTAAATGGTATAGGAATACTGGATATATAGGGGGTCTCCTCCATGTGACACTACAGGGTATAATGTATATACTGGAATATAAGGGCTCCCCATGTGTCACAATACAGGGATATGATATAATGGAAATAGGGCGATCAGCGTGTCACACTACAGGGGTATATGTAGATACTGGATATATAGGGGCTGCTCCATGTGTCACAACTACCGGTATATGATATACTGGATTATATGGGGCTCTCATGGTCACACTAACAGGGTTTGGTTATATATGTATATACTTGATATATAGGGCTCTCCATGTGCACACTTGAAGGGCTATGTATATTACTCGGATATCGGGCTCCCCATGTGTTACACTAAGGGTATATGTATATACTGGACTAATGGGCTCCTCCATGTGTCACACTACAGGGTAATGTATTATACTGGAATATAGGGGCTCCTCCATGTGTACACTACAGGGTATAGTATATACGGATATATAGGGGCCCTCCATGTGTCACACTAACGGGTATATGTTATACTGGATATATAGGGGCTCCTCCATGTGTCACACACAGGGTATAGTATATACGGATATATAGGGGCTCCTCCATGTGTCACAAACAGGGGTGATATGGATATACGGACATATAGGGGCTACCCCCCATGTGTCACATACAGGATATGTAATACGGATATATTTTTTAGGGGAAGCCCCCATGGTCACACTACTAGGTAGGGGTATAGGTTATACTGATTATATAGGGGCTCCTCCAGTGTCACACTACAGGGTTTAATGTATATATGGATAATAGTGGGCTCCTCATGGTCACACTACAGGGTATATGTATAACTGGCTATAAGGGGTCCTCCATGGTGTACACTTACAGGTAGGTATATGTTAAACTGGATATATAGGGGCTCTCCATGTGTCACAAAGGGTCTATGTATATACTGGAAATATAGGGGTCCTCCATGTGTACATGACAGGGATATGTATATAATGATTATATAGGGGCTCCTCCACGTGTTCACACTTACATTGTATGGTATAGGATATATGGTATAGTAGGGGCCTCCCCCTGTGATTACACTACGGGTATCTGTATAGACTGGATATATAGGGGACTTCCCCAGTGATACACAACAGGATAATGTATCTACGGATATATAGGGGCTCCTCCCTGTGTCACACTACAGGGTATCGTATTTACTGGATATATAGGGGCTCCCCATGGTCACACTACAGGGTATATGATATACGGGGAATATAGGGGTTCCTCCAGTGTTACACAAGGGTATATGTATTGATGATATATAGGGCCCTCCATGTGTACACACTACAGGGTATAGTATATACGGGATATATAGGGCTCCTCGTGTGCACATTACAGGGTTTATATGTATTATACGGATATAGAGGGGCTCCTCCAGTGTCACATACAGGGTTAGATGTATTATATGGATATATAGGGGCCCTCCATGTGTCACACTTACAGGTGTATAGTAGATACTGGAGATAGGGGGATCCTCCATGGTCACACACAGGGTATATGTATATATGGATATATTAGGGGGGCCCTCCATGTGTACACTACAGGGGGGTTTAAAATATTGGGTAATTATACTGGAATATAGGGGTCCTCCATTTTTTCAAACTACAGGGGATATTAATACGGGATATATAGGGCCTCCCATGTGTCCACTACAGGGTATATGTATATACTGCTATATAGGGGTCCTCATGTGTTACACTACAGGGTCTATGTATAGACAGGATATATAGGGGCTCCCCCATGGGTTACACGACAGGGTATATGTATATACTGGATATATAGGGGCTCCTCAATGTGTTACACTACAGGGTATATGTAATACTGCAATAGGGGCGCTCCTCCCTGGTTACATAAGGGATAGTAATAATGGAAATATAGGGGCTTCATCCAGTTTCACCCAAGGGATATGTATATACTGGATATATAGGGCTCCTCCATGTGTACACTACAGGGTATAGTATATACTGGATTATAGGGTCCTCCAGGTGTTACACTACAAGGGTATAGGTATATACTGGATATATAGTTGTGGCTCCCTCCATGTGTCACACTACAGGGTCTAGAGTATAACTGGATATATAGGGGCTCATCCTGGGTCACACTACAGGGATAGTGTATATACTGGTATATCGGGGGCTCCTCCATGTGTGACACTACAGGGAAGTCAACTGGGATATGATAGGGTCCTCCATGTGTTACACTACAGGTATATGTATTATACTGGATATATTAGGGGCTCCCCCCATGTGTCCAATACAGGGTAGATGTATAGAATGGGATATATAGGGCTCTTTCCATGGGTCACCACTACAGGGGGTAATGTATTATACTGCGGAAATAGGGGTCATCCAGATTAGACTGGATATAATAGGGGCTCCTCCAGTGTCACACTAAGGGATATGTAATACTGGATATCTAGGGGGTATCATGTCAATATAAGGGATAGATAGGGGATCCTCCAGTATAGGGGATCCTCCGTGTTTACACGACTGGGTTCATGTAGAGTACTGGATATCTAGGGCTTCCTCGTGTGCCACATCTACAGGGATATGTAATACTGGCTAATAGGGGCTCTATGTGTCACACTACAGGGTATAGTATATAGATATGTGGGTCCTCATGTAGATACTGGGATATAAGGGCCCCGTGGTTCACTAACAGGGTATAGTATATACTGGATATATCGGGGCTACCCCATGTGTCACACTACAGGGTATATGTTCTACGGGATATATGGGGGATCCGCCAGTGTTACCACTACAGGGTATAGTAATCATAACTGGATCTATGGGCTCCCCCATGTGTTACATACAGGGTATAGGTATATACTGGATATATAGGGGCTCTCCATGTGTACACTACAGGGTAGATGTATATACTGGTATAGAGGGGCTCCCCAGTGATGCACTACATGGGTTATTGTGGATTACGGAAATGGGCTCCCCCATGGTGTCACCATACCGGGTATATGTATATATGGATATATAGGGGAGCTCCCCATGTGTCACACTACAGGTATATGTATAGACTGGAATATAGGGGGATCACCATGTGTACACTACAGGGTATAGTAATACGGATATCTATGGGGCTCCTCAGTGTCACACTACAGGGTATAGTATATACGGAGTTAAGGGGTCCTCCAGTGTTACACTAAGGGTATATGTAATACTGGAATATAGGGTGCTCCTCATGTGTCAAACTACAGGGTATATTATATATGGATATATGGGGCTCTCCATGTCAACCTACGGTATATGTATATATGGCTATATGTGTCCCCCATGTTCAACACACATGGTTATAGAAAGGATATAATGTGCTCCCCATGGTACATACATGGATATTATTACTTTGCTATTCTTTTTCCATTTTTCACATTACCGTTCATGAATTTATGCCTAGTTGCCCTCCCTTTTTCCCCCAGTCTCTTTCCCTTCTAATGTTGCCCCGGTCCCCCATTTCTTTATTTCCTACTGTCTATAGGCTCCTCCTTTTCCCCTCCAGGCTCTTTAATCCTGCCTCTCTTGTTTCCCCCTTCCCTTACCTTTCCTCCTATCTCTATTTTTTCCCCCTTTTCTCCCTCCCTTTTCTTATTCTCACGTACTCCTTTTGATTCTCCCTTGGAGAACCTTGCCTTATCTCTTCTCTCTTTCTCCTTCACCAATTTGTGGTTTCCTACAGGCCCGTGAAGGCCACACCCAATACTGAGCATCATCGCTGAGAATGCCGAGGCCTTTTGGTAGGGAGGGTATCCAGACACGTGGAGGCGCCACCCCACAATCCTGGTCCTCTCAGGCGCTGCGGAGGCATTGGCGGGTTGGTCTACAGGCCCGTGGAGGCTACACACTATCACTATACTGAGCCTTATCAGGGATTGCAAGGCATATTGTAGGCGGTCCACAGGTAGCTGTGGCGGCGCCAGAGACCACCCTACTGAGGGCCTGATACAGGAAGCATGACGCGGTTGTCGGAAGGTTCTCACAGGCCCCCGGAGGTGCCACCCCCATACTAAGCCTCACTAGCCGAGGACATGCGCCCGTGACATGTAGTGCGGTCGTAAGGGTAGGTGACGGCCACAAAAAACACGCAAAACTTCGCCTCTCAGGAGCATGCCACAGGTGTTGTAGGGAAGGTGTCAATAGGCATGTGTGGTGCCACATCACAATAGTGAGCCTGTTCATAAAGGAGATGCGAGGCTGTTGTCGGAAGTCCTAAAGGTCACGGGGTAGGACCCACACACACAAACGCGACCTCATCAGGTGCCTGCCGAGGGATTGTAGGAAGGTTTTATACAAGCATACGGAAGTGTCGTTCCACCCACAAAATGAGCTATCGGAAGATGCGAGGCGTGTAGGGACAGGCCATACAGGCACTGGAAGAGCCAACCCACAAACTGAGACCTCATCCCCGCGGCAAGCCGACAGCGCGATGTAAGGAAGTCATACAGGCACGTGGAGGTCACACCCAATAGAGACCCGATTTTGTCGAAGTTTTAAAGCGACATTACAATCAAAGCTCTGTAGTGTGTTTTTGCACACTTTCATTTGCGTCCTGCGAATGCAAGATTCCAGGGCACCGGACCATGGTTAATACATTTGATGCAATTGATTGGTTTTTTTTTTGCGATGAATTTTGGGTCCGCCCATTCAACTGTACAGCACAACCAAAGTATAGTGTCAATGAGAATATTCTGTTCACCCTAAGATCTTGGCTTGTTAGCGCGTGTTCTTGTTTCCATGTTTTTTCTTTTGAGCCAGACTTATCTATTGTTATGTGATGTAATTTCAACCTTCCTTCGTCAAATTCGACATTCAGCCAGTATAAGGGGCCACCATTCTAATACGGGTGATTAGGTAACATGGAGCCCCTTTCATGCAGGCAGGCAACGATAGAACATCACACGTGCCGAAGCTCGAGATGCCCCTAACGCTCAACATCCTCCACTCCCTGTCCTGACAAAATGTTCTCCCGCCGTGTTCCCTTATACAACTACTATGGCCCTGTTTCTGTCAGTCATTGAGGATGAGCATCTGCAACTCACTGCGGCACTGGGATCACCATTGCTGTAGCTAAACACCGCCGTCGTACTAATGTAAATGCCTGTGTAGAAAGCTGTTTGTACAATCCGTTTTTTTGACTGCGCAAATCCGAGAAACTAACTTACTAGTCAGCTGAGATCAAAAAGTGATATCCTTGTCCGCATGTAGCAATACGTTGAAGCCACCGCCCCTCTGCGGAACTAGTAGTTAAAGAAGAATCCCTTAGACCGTTCATTCTGCGAGCTGTGTCGTTGCTCTGTAAGGTCACTTTGCAGTCAAGACTTCTCAACCTAGTCCCAGTGATGGGTCAAACAATGTACTATACCTAATGGGCCTATTTACTATGGCCACTTCTCCGCTTACCTGTAGAGAACCAGGCCTACAGATTGGTTCAGATGTGAACACGAGTTTCCTCTCTCTGTATATAGACACGCTATCCTTCGCAACTGTGCGAGAGTGCACGTAACATAAGTCAATGGGCCTAGCGAGTATCTGTACACTGCCGCCTGTAGCCCTGCAGGGGGACCACCCCAGTTCATAATTTCCTAATTCGATGCGAGTCTGGTACATCTGGCTCGCTGGACTTTGTGCATCGCATGACACGTAATATACCTCTGGGTGTCCATTTGATATAACCACCCTTTGAACTGCTAGTGTTGACATCATTCTATGGCAAGGAGCAGGAGACACTTTGGACAGCAAGTATCTCTCTCCTGGTCCTTCCCCGACCCGGTGTGATGGACCCAGGGGTTTACACTTGACCTAGTCTTGAAAATGAAATAAAGTGATCTTGGCACAGTTGAGAGTTGTGTGATTTATTTTTTTTCAAACAAATTTTACGAAGTGCATGTTTTGCCTAGCAATTAGGATATTACTCACGTGCTGTACTGAATGCGTACATTGATTTATTGTATCTGACTTGTATGCTGTTTATCTCTCCTTTTTTGTACTAGACAGTGTCTGTAGGGAACCCGTTTTGACTGATGTATTGGTAATTATTACTGGCACCGATTATCTACCTTATTGTTTTCCCAAACTACAGCATGTTAGTAAACGAATGGTATGCACAGCTAAATTTTTTTATTTGGTAAAAATAAATTCAGAACGCTCTAAGATTAAGGTTTAATTATATGGGAGCGCTCCAGGGGTCGGCTCGAATCCGGGCGCCCCCAAAACCGACTCTACCATAAGGGGGCCCCCAGCAATGGCACGTACAGTCAGGCTCACTCACAGCTTCCTCTCAGAGGATGTGTCAGCCTAGAAATATGTGAGCCCCGCCCTTGAGGAACTTGTTAAATAATTTAGACCCGCTCCAATTTGAGCGTGCAATAGTGCAAATTATCCTTCTTAAAGATTGCTGTATAGTGAAATTTTGAGTGCAAACCTCCTTCCGTCAGCGTATGGGAATTTGAAGAGAAGCATGGCTGGGTCTTTCAGCGTGCAAAGTTCCCTAGACTGCCCCCCCCCCCCCCCCCCAGGGCAATGAAAGAGAGGCTTCGTGAGAAGCATTTCGAGGTACTGGAATGGCCAGTTCTAAGATCTCAACACATAAAAAAGTTGAATGGTGAAAGTCTGTGTTGCCCTAACGACAGCTCGAGAAACCATTCTGGTCTAGAGGAGATATGCATGAGAATATGGGCCGATTGACCAGCAGCAGCAGTGTGTTACTACATTGTGAAGGACTTACAGAAAACATATGGCTTCAGTCTTGGCCAACAAAGGAAATATAAACAGAAAATATTGCGATTACTTTGGTTCTGTTTTCACCCTAATTTGCCAGATCATCTTATCTAAAACACATCACAAAACACGGAAATGTGTATTCCCCCTACAAACCTAAAAGGTAAAGTCATTGTCATGTGATGTAATGTCATTGGTTTTTGCCTTCCATTTGTTAATTTTTACTTCGACGCATCAGTGATTCAGAATTGTAATGCGCACAAACCAACAGGATACAAACGGCCCTTCCACTTCCGAAGAAACCACGGGGGAAAGGTATTATTACGCCTTTTTTCTGGTACCTGACTATAAATATCTAGGGGACTTGTTTGGTTCTCCAGAAGAGTCCGTCAGGAGGGATCAGAGCAGAGCTCCTCAGATGGAAGAATCCTCCTCACGCTCCTCTACATTCCCTCTCATGGTGACGCATCTTCTGTTATCAGAACTTGGATGAGATGTTTTTTTATTACGTTAATTGGGTCATTCTATGATTTTTTATGTCTTCATACATGGAGTAGCGATGGGAGTCGGAAAGGTAAGTATTTCCCATTATTACTTCCTCTCTCAATATCTCTACGTGTTACAAGCGTCCTGTAGGCGTTGTAATCTGTTGAATCTTTAGTGTCTTGTTATAGACATGTTTTTCTTTCAGTTGCTGACTTTTGTAGAAGATTTTATTATTTTCGTCTGTTCAAAATTTTCTGGTTTTTTGTTTTGATATTTCCTGATTTTTTTTATTTGTGCCTTGGGGTGTAACCACCAAATATCTGATCTCTATGTAGGCAAAAGTGTTCATGGTACCACTTCATCCCATACTCATTTCCTGTGTCTTCTTCACGGGATGCAAGGCGAGTGAGCCACTTGCTCAGGCGGGCAACACCGCAACAAGATAGGGGGCTACATTCTACAAAACAGAAGAACGGGACACTTAAAGAAAGTGTTTCTTAAACACCCAATGTGGAGCAACGGTGTGGAGGACAAGGCATGGATATGAGGATGTCGCACTTACACCTGATTGATTACTAGTGGATGGCGCAGTGGGGGCAGCTGTCCTATAGCCCGCCTCAGGCAGCAGAGAGTTTAAGTTCCCACTAGCGGGGGGGTGTTTAGATTAAGCAGCTCAGCTCAAGTGAAATGGTGGATAACTTATAAATTCCACATAAGATACAACATTTATCTCTTTGTAATGTGTAAATGTCTATATAATGGCACATAGATAAAAGCAGCTCAGCTCTTACGTACCGGCAGAACCTCATAAAATGGTATACAAGCTGTAACCAGTGATTACACGCCAGTAACCGTTTAGGCAATATCACCTGTTGAATTGTTAGTCGAGAGACGAGCAAAAGGAGAACCACTGAGCCCTCAGGCAGGGGCATATTTCGTCCAGTATCCTTCATCGCCTCCGTAGTTACCTGACAATATATGAATATGTTATGACATTAACATTTAAAAATCTGTAATTAAAGCTCAGTGCATATAATTGAAGGTTGAAGATTGTATGATTTTAACTTGCATGAATCAAAGAAGATCAAGGTTTTTGTACCGTAGCTCATGGGTCTCTTACTTCTTGATTGATGGTTTTCTTCTAAGACAGAGCAGCAAAATGTGCTTGAATCTGGAAACATGGCCGATACTGTTATAGAGATCCTATTGTCTTGAGTGTAAAATCAGAACCCATCGATCAATCAGCAGGTAATAAGATATAAAGAATCGTAAAAAGTAAATATGTAAATTTCTGTGCTCTAGCTTTGAACACCTCCCTGGAGGGACCACATACAGTACATATCACCTATGGTCCAACTCTTAAAGTGGCCACGACTTAGGAGCTTATACAGGGTTCGAAAAAAAGCTTATTTGAGTCGAAGGACCCCCTTTTTAAGTCAGTTTATAGGTTGTAATTGTTGTGAATTCTTCTTCCTAGTTTACATAGCGATAAGTCTGTAGACAGAGTTTGGCGTTAGTTGCAAGAGAAATCTCCCATATCGGGCGATGCTAGTGGACGCCGCTTAGTCAATGACTATGATGGATTGCTAAGCTATAACGCCCCACTAGGGTGAAGCACTCTCCGGTCTTATAGTAAGCATCACACTTAACTACCATGACCAAGTAAGTCAATGCACCTGACATCTGCATAGCACATAAGACCTCCAACTACAGGCCAACCCTAAAGCCAGATAACGCTCCTGCTTTTCTGGCATCAGGACCTGCACTGTGATGTGACCTGTTTCTGCAGGTCCTGTACCATAAAGTAGGAGACTCTTATGACAGTTCGTCTGTATGGTCATGGACGCCTTGGTATCATCATACAGTATATTCTCGAAAAATGTTGCATGGCTCTTAAAGAAAATAATTTTGGTTGTGACATGTGAAATTTTACTGTTGTGGAACAAATGTACATACATCGCGGATGCAATTGAGGACCGATACGTCAACGGTTTGATTCTGAAATGAATTTAAAGTCCCAGATGGGAGAGTCATGGTTGGAGCATTAAGCAAACATAAACACTTACTATGAGTAAGTGGAGGCAATTGTTTAGGCTGTGAATCATCTATTGTCAGTAGTGATGTAATGATGGAGTCAGTGTTATTTATATAGCAGGTCATTGTACAGGAGGGGGAGGGAGATAGCTGTGGACATCTCTAATGTTCAGTAGTGATGTAATGAAGGGTCAGTGTTACTATATAGAGAGTCATTGTACAGGGAGAGGGAGGAGTAAGCTGTGACATCATCTATTTCAGTAGTGATGTAATAAGGGTCAGTGTTATCTTATATAGAAGGTCATTGCTACAGGGATGGGGGGGGCTTAAGTGTTGTGACACATATATGTCAGTACGTGATGCTATGTAATGATGGGTCAGTGGGTATCTTACAGAGGTCATTGTTACAGGGAGGGGTTGAGGGAGATAAGCTGTGGAAAGTCATCTATTGTCAGTAGTGAGTGTAAATGATTGGGGCAGTAGTTTTATCGATATAGGGTCATTGGTTAGGGAGGGGGAGGGTAAGGCAGAAATTTGAATACATAATATCATAAATACACCTCTGCCTGCAAAAAACAAGCCCTCATAGATCGATAATGACTATAGTTATGTCTAATTGTATTTTCTGTTTATAATACAGAGACAGAAAATGGAAGTTCCAATATTGTAAATCCCAATAATCCTCCGGATCCATCGGGGTGCAGCTCCTCCATCAATGGACCCTAGTTATATAATTATGAAAAGGAACCAATCAGCAGGTGTGACCATACAAACTGGAGCCAGAGTTATGTATTGTCCATGGAGAGATGTGTAATCAGACCTTTGTGTGTGTTGTTAGTAGCAGCAGGACTGTGATTCATATTGATTTCTATTTCCATATTGCACTGTGGGCGTGTCCTCACACTGCTGTGCTCTGTTCACTGAATATATACACTGCCTGTAGTCTTATTCAAATTCTTATTCAATAAAAGTGTCCTGTAGTGTTGTGTGTTGTTACTTTGCAGTATTATTTATGCGCAGTTCACACTATGTCATGGGGTGTTACAAAGTTTCCCAGGAGCTCAGTGCATTAACTATAGATAAGGGGAATCTGTGGACCTGTACTCACACTGCTGTGCTATTAACCTTTTTGCAGTGACTGCTCCACAGCCTCTTCCCATTGCTCTGAGTAAAAGCTGAAGCAGAGTTGTACATGAATGCTACAGCAGTCACTCAGAGAAAGGGGAAGAATTCTAGTGCAGTTTAGAGAGTTAAGAGCACAACAGGGTGAGGATACAACCACTGTGTTACAATTCTGGAATGTGTACATGCAATAGTACAACCAGTCACCAATAGAAGTGATAGGAGGACACACTGCCCCCTGCTGGTGTGATGATGTAGGGGCCATGGTATACGACAGTCACCCCTAGTAGTGATAGGAGGACACACTGCCCCCTGCTGGTGTGATGATGTGGGGGCCATGGTATAGGACAGTCACCCCTAGCAGTGATAGGAGGACACACTGCCCCCTGCTGATGTGATGATGTGGGGGCCATGGTATAGGAAAGTCACCCCTAGCAGTGATAGGAGGACACACTGCCCCCTGCTGGTGTGATGATGTGGGGGCCATGGTATAGGACAGTCACCCCTAGCAGTAACAGGAGGACATAATGCCCCCTGCTGGTGTGATGATGTGGGGGCCATGGTCTAGGACAGTTACCCCTAGTAGTGATAGGAGGACACACTGCCCCTGCTGGTGTCATGATGTAGGGGCCATGGTATAGGACAGTCACCCCTAATAGTGATAGGAGGACACACTGCCCCCTGCTGGTGTGATGATGTGGGGAGCCATGGTATAGGACAGTCAACCCTAGTAGTGATAGGAGGACACACTGCCCCCTGTTGGTGTGATGATGTGGGGGCCATGGTATAGGACAGTCACCCCTAGCAGTAATAGGAGGACACATTGCCCCCTGCTGGTGTGACGATGTGGGGAGCCATGGTATAGGACAGTCACCCCTAGTTGTGATAGGAGGACACACTGCCCCCTGCTGGTGGGATGATGTGGGGGCCATGGTATAGGACAGTCACCCTCTACAAGTGATAGAAGGACACACTGCCCCCTGCTGGTATAATGATGTGGGTGGCCATGGAATAGGACAGTCACCCCTAGCAGTGATACTAGGACACCCTGCCCCCTGCTGCTGTGATGATGTGTAGAGTCATAGCAGAGGACAGTCAGTTACCATTAGTAGAGATAGGAGGAGACACTGCCCCCTGCTGGTGTGATGATGTGGGGGCCATGCTATAGGACAGCCAGTCTTCCATATGAGTCATAGGAGGGTACACTGCCCCCTGCAGGTATGATGATGTGGAGGGCCATGGCATAGGACAGTCATCCCTAGAAGTGATAGGGGGACACACTGCCTCCTGCTGGTGAGATGATGTGGGGTACATGGCACAGGACAATCGATCACCCCTAGTAGTGATAGGAGGACACATGGCCCCTTGCTGGTATGATGATGTGGGTGGCCATGGCACAGGACAGTCACCCCTAGAAGTGATAGAAGGACACACTGCCCCCTGCTGGTGTGACGAAGTGGAGTCATAGCATAGGACAGTCAGTCACCCCTAGTAGTGATAGGAGGACACACTTCCCCCTGCTGGTGTGATGATGTGGGGGCCATGGTATAGGACAGTCACCCGTAGTAGTGATAGGAAGACACACTGCCCCCTGCTGGTGTGACGAAGTGGAGTCATAGCATAGGACAGTCAGTCACCATTAGTAGAGATAGGGGGACACACTTCCCCCTGCTGGTGTGATGATGTGGGGTTCATGGCACAGGACAGTAGATCACCCCTAGAAGTGATAAGGGGACACACTGCCCCCTGCTGGTTTGATGATGTGGGGATCATGGCATAGGACACTCAGTCATCCCTAGGAGTGATAGGAGGACGCACTGCCCCCTGCTGGTGTGATGATGTACAGGCTATGACACAGGACAGTCACCCCTAGGATTGATAGGAGGACACACTACCCCCTGCTGGTGTGATGATGTGGGGGCCATGGTATAGGACAGTCACCCCTAGTATTGATAGGAGGACACACTGCCCCCTGCTGGTGTGATGATGTGGGGGCCATGGTATAGGATAGTCACCCCTAGTAGTGATGGGAGGACACACTGCTCCCTGCTGATGTGATGATGTGGGGGCCATGGTATTATACAGTCAGTCACCCCTAGTAGTGATAGGAGGACACACTGCCCCCTGCTGGTGTGATGATATGGGGTACACGGTATCAGACCTCTAGCAGTGATAGGAGGACACTCCGCTGGTGTGAAAGGACAGTCAGTTCTCTATGTGCAGAATTTTTTGTACTGAAAGGTACTTAAAGTAGCCTCTTTTCTCCTCCTACACCGACATCTTCGGAGCGCAGCTCCTCGTAGCTGTGCGCCCTCGAAGATGTGAGGGTAGGAGGAGAAAAGAGGCTACTGGGGCGTGGAATAGCCGTGACGTGTAGCCTCATGTCCGGCTACTCCACGCCCCAATAGCCGCTTAAGAAAATTTACATATTCGGGTATTAAAGTTTTAAAAATTGAGCGGGACATGAGGATTAGCTCTAAAAAGGGCTATCCTCACGTCCCACACATGCACCTACCACCCGTTCTACCTTTATAGGTAGCTTCGTGGTGGGAGGTTCCCTTTAACTCATTACTGCCATGAACAGTATTGAAGCAGCGACCTCTAGTGGCTAATTTGTAGTTGAACAATAGTGATGAATTCCTGCAGTTCTCCTCTTCTTTAGGCTGTGTAGTCTTTGTATCACACATTCCCCAGACAGGGGGCGCTCTTTCTGGGTTTAAACTAGAAGGAACACTTCTGAAATAAAAACATTTTTCTAAAAAACATCCCTTTAAGGCGCTGGAAACGTGAGCACATCCAGTACAGGAGTCGTCTGCCTGTCCCATCACTAATAGGTTACTAGATGGGAAATCATTGTAGGCTTCCAGTACTATGACCCCGACTCCTGGAGGATGTCCTGTTACACATAGGCAAAGGTCAATCCTTCTACGCTTCATGGAAAGAATGAAACACAACACAGGACGGAGGGACATGTTAGATAACAGAGAGCAATAGAGCAGCAAGAGTGGGAGATCCAGGCATTGGACCCCCTTGGGACCTCCAGTGATTATGAGAAGGGGCTTCCTCATGGCGGTCCGCTGCTCCATTGTCCTTTTGACGTGGTGGCCCCATCCACACTTATAGAAAGGGCCTCGTCCTTAATAGTCACATCCATGATTAGCAATTTCATCTTTAACTGGTCTAAAACTTAGATTTTTTAGATACAGGCAGTCCCCGGGTTACGTACAAGATAGGGTCCGGAGGTTTGTTCTTAAGTTGAATTTGTATGTAAGTCGAAACTGTATATTTTATAATTGTAGATCCAGACAAAAAAAATATTTGGCCCCAGTGACAATTGGAGTTAAAGCATTTTTTGCTGTAATTTGTCCAAGGATTATCAATAAAGCTTCATTACAGACACCTTACAGCTGATCATTGCAGTCTGGGACTATAGAAAAGCATTCAGAAAGCTTCACCAGAGGTCACAGGGGTCTGTCTGTAACTATGGGTTGTCTGTAAGTCGGGTGTCCTTAAGTAGGGGACCGCCTGTATTTTGAAAGGGATAACAAGTATTTTATTTTTCTTTCTGTTGTTGCTTTACTTTTTATTATTTTCTAGCACATAATATAAATGTATATAGATTTTTGTTATGTTTTATATATTTTCATGTTTTTTTTTTTTATTCTATATTTTTTTTATATAAGGTTTTTTTTTTTTAATTTTTTTTGCAATATTTAGTTTATTTTTGCATTGGAGGATATTCTATAGAATTTCTTTCACACCACATTACGTTATAGGCGATTATACAATGGAGCGCGATGTATACAGCGATGGGCGAGTCATTCGACAACAGCTACCCTTTTCTAAGTTTAGAAATAAAGATCTTTTTTCATAACATTGTTTTGAAATAATATCCGTTTTTGATTTGCAAATAAGGGATAAGGAAAGTAAAAGTAAAAATATAAAAAAAAGGATAATCAAGTATTTATGTCAAAAAATTATTCTAAACATTTTGAAAAAATGTGCTGTAACAAATTAATACAATTAATTTATTAGTAAATTATTAAAATTATTCATGAGAAAGATATGAATAAGAAGTTTAAAAATGTTTTTTTTCTGAATTTAAATAAGAAAAAAAAATAATATCATTACAATGTGAAAATCTTAATAAATAAAATAAGGGTTATGTGCATGGATTATCTATTTTTGTTAAATATGGAGTCCTCCATTCTCCTGTATATTGGGGTTCTACATATTGGAACCCCTCCCCCCGCGAACCACCAGGAATTGCGATTATTTCTTCCTTTACTCCACCTCCATGCCAAAGGGGCGTGGGAGGGTGTGAAGGGGGTGTGCCCAATGGCAAAGTGGGATGGCATAGGACACTACTTGTCTTATTAGAAGCTTCCTCTCTCCACCATGCTTTACACTGCAGCTGTGCTTGAATACCTTATATACTCGAGTATAAGCCTAGTTTTTCAACACAAAATTTGTACTCAAAAACCCTAACTCGGCTTATACTCGAGTCAACTAAAAAAATAAAGTCAAAACTCACCTTTCTGACATCACCTGTAGGTCCTCTTCTGTCTGAGACAGTCTGAGACAGAAGAGGAACTATGGGGGACGTCGGAAAGATGAGTACAGTGTTATTTTTTTTCCTACTACAGGGGCTGGGCAGGCTGTATGCTACAGGGGCTGGGCAGGCTGTATGCTACAGGGGCTGGCAAGCTATATGCTACAGGGGCTGGGCAGGCTATATGCTACAGGGGCTGGGCAGGCTGTATGCTACGCGGGCTGGGCAGGCTGTATGCTACAGGGGCTGGCAGACTATATACTGGGAGGCCGTAACCAATGCATTTCCCACCCTCGGCTTATACTCGAGTCAATAGGTTTTCCCAGTTTTTTGTGTTGAAATTAGGGGTTTCGGCTTATACTCGGGTCGGCTTATACTCGAGTATGTACGGTATATACACAAATAACCAAGTGCATCACAACCTATTTCCTATAACTTCAATATAACTTCAAAGAATTTAAATGAAATCAGGTTCTCAAGTTCTTGCTGCTCATGGACTGAGGGAGGGGCCTCAGCAAGGGAAAGGTTGTACTTAGGGAGGGGCCACAATAAAGGGGTGGTCTCAACAAGGGAGGAGTTGCACTAAGGGTGGAGCCACAACAAAGGAGGGGCCTCAACAAGGGAGGGGTTGCACTAAAGGAGGATCCACAATAATGGGATGGCCTCAACAAGGGAGGGGTTGTACTTAAGGAGGATCCACAATAATGAGATGGCCTCAACAAGGGAGGGGTTGCACTAAGGGAGGAGCCACAACAAAGGAGGGGTCTCAACAAGGGAAAGGGTGAACTTAGGGAGGAGCCACAACAAAGGAGGGGCCTCAACAATGGAAGGGTTGCACTAAGGGAGGAGCCACAACAAAGGAGGGGCCTCAACAAGTAAGGGGTTGCACTAAAGGAGGATCCGCAATAAAGGAGGGACCACAACAAGGGAGGGGTTTCACTAAGAGAGGATCCACAATAAAGGAGGGGCCTCAGCAAGGGAGTGGTTACACTAAGGGAGGAGCCACAATAAAGGAGGGCCCTCAACAAGGGAGGGGCTTCACTAAGGGAGGAGCCACAATAAAGGGGTGGCCTCAACAAAGGAAGGGCTTCAGTTAGAAAGGGGGTTCAGTAAGGGAGGAGCTGCAATAAAGGAGGGGCTTCTACAAGGGAGGGGCTGCAATAAGGGAGGAGTCACACTAATATAGAATCCTGAATAAGGGAGGAGTATGATATAATTTAACATTCTTACCAAATTAACCAGCTGCCTGTCAAAATACATAGAAACATATAATAAGATGCCTCATCATTTCTCTGTACATTCGGCCTGTGAGATCTTTATTTAGTACCATACAAACAGTTCAGCACAGAGAATCCGCTTCCCTGTATTTGCATTGCTTAAATACAAACAACAGATAAAATTATGCCACCTGCTGCCCAAATCGTAATGAAAAAGTATGGAAAATAGGAACTTAGCAGAACGTTATATCCCATATATACAGGATTCCTTGTTGTACCAAGTGTAGAATATCGGTGTTTGCCTGCAGAAGAGTCTTTTTGAGAATATGAGAGTCTCTGAGAGTCAATACAAAGGTCTCCAGTCGAGCGGTGGACAATGTCATTCATGTCTTTAGTTTTACACCAATGTGATAAATAATTGTATAATATATTTTGAAGGCCCTCTTCTAAAAAAAAAATATCTAGTGGTTATTTGGCCTCGGTAATCTGGGTGATAACCAAAAAAGCCCCAGCACAGGTACCATGGGAGCTGTCACAGATTGATTCTAAAGGGCCACCATCTAATGCCTCTGTCTAGATCCCCAATGTGGCCACCAACCCTGCAGCCCTACTACACACCTGAGGACTACTTGGCCAACTGAGTAGACAACCAATGTGGCAGCCATGTTGGTCGTTACCAAAAACATTGTGTGTAACAACTCAATGAAATGCTGTGTAATGTCTCTTTCCATTGGTTCCTGGAAGATCTTCAGGATAATTGTGGGTAAAAGTTACTCCAGGGTTGTCCATTCTTAGTGGGTCTCTTTTTGTCCCCTTTACCCATTTGCTCTTTCTTGCCCCTCAGAGCTCGACCCCAAGGCTCCTTGGTAAGAAAATACAGTAGGGCATTGAGGAACGAGTTGGCGCTGGCCAGAGGCCGGGTTACTTTGTAGCACACTGCCACCACTCCCAAGGCACGACATCCACCTAAAGCTGTTCCTCCGGCCCGCATTGCTAGGAATATGGTGCGGGTGACGTGAAAAGGTAGGAAACAAAGAGCAAACAAAAGGGTGATGGTAACAATGGTCCTGATGGACTTGCGTCTTTGGGTCGCACCTGGCACTGGCCCTGGGACAACACCTCCACGTAGAGTCCGGCAGAGGGTACGCACCACTCTTGAGTAGCACCAGGCAGTCAGTGAAAAGGGCAAAAAAAATCCTGCAGCATGTAGAAAGAGTCCATAGGGCATGTAGCGCTGAAGGTCCGCATCTAGGGCATCATCCCAACAGGTCACTATATCTTCAGGGCCCTCAAGAGGTCCAGTACGAGCAAATAGAAGTATAGGTGAGGTCATTGCAAACACCACAGCCCAAACCAGTAGACAGGTAGCCCTCACCCAACGCATAGTCTCCAGCCTCATGGAACGCATTGGGTGGCAGATGCCAAGGTAGCGATGGAATGAGATACATGTCAAGAAGAATATGCTACAGTAAAGATTGAAGTAGAAGAGGAACCGAACCAGGCGACACATGGGGTCTCCAAACAACCACCGGTCTTGGGAGATGTAACTGGCAATGAGGAAGGGCAGGGACAAACTGTACATGAGGTCACTGAGTGCCAGGTTGAACATGTAGACCAATGACGGGTTCCAAGGTCGGCGAAGGCATCGTGTGAGCACAATGGAGTTCAAAGCCAAGCTGAGGAGGAAGGTGATGAGGTAGCAGGTCGGAAGAAAGATGTGTTTGTAGGACTCATCTAGTTGGCATGAAGAACCTGGAGATGAGGATGAGGTGGGGGTGGAGGAATTAAGGAAAGGGATGGAGGAAGTGGAGGGCATGCTGAATGGGGTGTTCATAGAATTAAGGAGTTCCCAGCATCACAGTGTTGTAGAAACAAGGAAGGTCTGGAGAAGACAGAAAGGTGGGGGAGGGAAAAGAAGAGAAAACAATTATTAATATGTAATGCACTGAAAATTATACAAACAAATATGCCACCAATTACGGGGGTGACTCTCTATCCATGTGATTGCTTTAGCCAACTACTGGCCTTAGCAATGATTCCTGTATGGTCATCACATGGAGATCCCCAATAATTCTAGAACTGGGAGTCAGTAAAGGTCCTAGTTAGAGGCATAACTGCAGAGGCCTAACCTGGGAGCCTTCTAAATACTCAGGTCCAATCCCCCCCCCCCCAAAGGGACCAAAGGGGTAACCTTCCAAGATGTGAGTCCTTGCATCTGCTAAGGAAGGGCTATCCACCATATCAAGGTATACACCCCTATCATTACCCAATAATTTTCCTGATGATGGCTTTTGGGCTTTTGTCTCTCAGGATGAGAGCTTAGTTCCATACTCTTTATCCCGTGAGCATTGCCTTGGCTATCAAACTCTACACCAATGTGGCACTCTTCAAGACGAGAAGCCTCTTGTATGGGGTTTAAACGCCTATAATATGGGTCCGCTTCGGGTAATAACACAACAACATGCAAATTTTTTTCCCTGAAGATGGAAACCCCCTCCTGGCACACGCACATACCCCCTGCGCATGGTAGCAAAACACATATTTGTCTCCGTTAAACAATCTGCGCTTCTTCCTTAGTCAGCGTTTCCGCCTCATTAATTCCTCTTAATAAATAACGAGGCCGCGGCCTTCTTGACCCCTCTACACCCCCCTTTTCCCAGCATCTGCTCTAGTCAGCCCCGGAGCGTGTGCACAGATCACTGGTTCACAAAATATTGATGGACATCCTCCTATGACCAGTGTTGTCATGAGTTGTATGTTCCATTGGGTTGGGCTCCTTGGTGCCAAGAAGGGCGGATATGGATAAAATCATAACAACTAATGCTCTTTGTGGCCCAAAACATAGAGATAGATGATCGGTCACCAACAATCTGCGCATCTATGGAAACAAATGGTTCATCAACATGAATTATCGTTTTCCAATGTGTTTGACTTGTACGGACTAAAGGGTAATCGGTAAATAATTTCTTTTTTGGGGAATTAATGTGTAGGGCTGTAGCTGGGGTAGATGTTGACAAGATGGAACATGCAATAAGGAAACCCTATGGCAAAAATATCAGAATTAACGGGTCATAGTGCTGAAAAACCGGACTCTTTCTGCTCTCCATCTACTGAACTTGCAGTAGAGAAGAGTGGATGGACCATCTGCCAATGTCTCCGCCTTTATTTGTCAATGTAATGAGACTGCCTAAGTTCACCCAGGGTGACACTAACCTGTGCTAGAGGAACCTCAGAACTTCTTCTATGGAATATCTACCCGAGGGGGGGCTAAAATTTATGCAACTGACACCAGTTCACATTAGGTTTTATTAGGTGCCTCTTGACAAAAAGAACCGTGTTGAAACCAACTAAGTGACCAAGCTGATCTGACGTTACACACAGACTATTGACCCTCCACATGCTACTATTTGGAACATGACATTATCCACTTTAGGGCAGGAGGACTAACCACTAACTATAATTAAAATCCATTGAATGGACCCATGCCTGGGGGACTACCGGTGGATCCTTACCTTTTTATAAACTACGTTGTGGGCTTTTCATTTAAGTTAAATTTGATGGCCAAAAACCCTAAGTCTGATGGAACTTTTTCCTACATTTTACATAAAATCTGATGGCAGGAGACAATTCCAACACTGGTTAGGACCAGACATGACCAAAGCAAACACACTCCTTCGAGTATGTCTTTGGAGGTTGCAACAACCTCATGTTTAGCCCATTTTTGTGACTTCTACACTTGACTTGACAAGTGGTTTGAGTCTGATCGTTTGTTGGATTTGACAGGATGTAGGAGAAGCTTCCACCATTCTCTGGTTTTGTACACTTGACTTTTTGCTGTCGAATGCGTTGTGCAGTCCTTCGACAATAATTGCGACACAAGTTTCCTTCTTGTCCCAACCCAAGTAATACAACACTCATGGACCATCATGACTTCAATTTCTCCATTTCTGTAATTATGTTATTAGGATTAGAAAACCCCCAGGAAACCTTGTAGGGATCAGTCCTACGGGATGACGTTCCTTATCCTCTCTCTTCTACTGAGCAAATATCTCCAGCTCAGGAGTCGTTACTACAAGTCATCAGTAAATAGGATAACAATGACCAGTGGAAGGGGCAACATACAACACCCTAGAAGTCCCTAATTCCCCTCTGAGAAGTCCTCCACCTCTTACCTGCATGGTCATAGCCTTTGGTAAAGGCGAGTCCAGGTGACTAGGAGCAGCATCACTGGAGGCAATGTCTGTATCTCTTCTCCAGGTATTGAGCTTTATCTCCAGCCTCCTCCTCCTGTTTGCCCAACGTCCTCTCCTCTGACTCTCGCAGTTTTCCCTTCTTCTCACTTTTTCTGCCTTGCTCCACCTCGTACTTTGCTCTTTCGGGATCATTGAGTGTCAGTGCATCTCATTAGCTCCTTGTCTTCCCATTGGATAGGCTGATCCTGTCCCTCATCCTCTGCTACAGTCTTACAATAAACTCTGTGCTCCTTACAGAATCCATGTGGCATCTTCTGCTCCTGAACCCATTCACATGTCAAGGAGGTCATCGGTGCAGAGATGGGTGATCCCTGCATCTGCTATGCACTTTGCCATATGATGACTTAATGGAAACCTGTCATAAGGGGTTCAGGAAATCTCTGACCTGCCAATATCAAAGCTAAGTTAGAAGGTGCACCTACACACCCACGTAATCCAAGTAAAGACATCAATCCTGTCTATAAAGAAGGAAAAAAATCCCCTCTCACCGATGAGCCAACACTCCAGTTCTGACCATGTCCAGTTCTGGCCAGGTGCTCAACCCAGCAGAACACACTCCAGATTTGGTTGTTGTCCCAGTTCCCGGTGAGGGTATGTGTGTCCAAACCTCTGCTCTATCTGTGTCCTCATAAAAAAGTTTTGGGGCCACTTGATGATATATTATGAAGCCTGACACAAGGGGGATATTATGAAGTGTGAGGGCAAGTAGAACCCAAAAATGAGCAGAGTGTTGGGGATACAAGTGAGACATTATACAGTGTAAAGGACACAAATGGGGCCAAAAAGGGGCACAATAAAGTCAACACTTGAGGTGAGGCCTCAAGTTATATCCCACCCTTTTGGGCACTATGCAGGCAGCATCTGGACTGAAGTAGAAAGGGGATTTCCAGAAATTGAGGATGACCTTTTCTAAAAAAATTGCAGCCTAATGAAAGTTTCTTGGACTTGCCCTTTAAGGGCTACAGGGCTGTGAAACTATTATTAAATAGGCTCAACAACCCCTAAGTCCAGGGTTTAGAGATGACACGTCTATGAAACTGACCAGATGGCATCTTTGCTTGGATAGACACATGGGCTCCTCATGTCCAATCCCATCAAAACACCACTAGATGCAAGAGCCAAAATCCAAACGGTGGTGGCTTGGATTTTGGCTCATGTCCATTCACAGTTTCAACCAGACAATGTCCCTTATAGAGTAGAGACATCCAGTGACCCACAATGCCACAGCTCTATTCTACTAGGGCAGTTCCTATAACCTCTACTTCCAGGCCTGTTTGACCCGTGATGGGGACCTGTGGTGAGACAAATCCCAACTTCAGTGGTCACTTCCTTCTAATGAGTCAGTTTCTTGCACATGGTTAAGGCTAGATACTTACAGACGTCATGGGAGATTACATGGGCCACACTGTTGAAAATGAGCACCACAAATATATCTACCATCTGCCGTGTCCACCATAGACCAGGTTTTGGCCGTGAGTTATCTCCATGCTATGGAAGTTCATTTGGACATAAGATATCTAGTGCGTCTGGCCAGAATTAGAGGCCCTAGTTCAGGGAGGAGATGACCAATTTGGTCTTTCTCGTGGGTCCCAACATCTTTGTGGTCATTAAGTCCTAAGGTGGATGAAGTGCTGACTCAATCTATGTTGAGAAGGTGGTAATATCTTCTTCGTCATTGCCTCCTCTCAGGCTGCAGTAGACCACGTCTTGGTTCTTCTCCATAAATAGCGGCTAAATGGAAGAAGTTGTTATCTGCACGGACAGCAAATACAGAGACAAGATAAGGGCCATCTGTGCACGGGGTGACCAGTTATGTTTGGCCAATGAGGTGCCCCATGCCAGCCCATGTATAGAGTTCTCCACCATGGTTGGCCCACAGCTTGGATGTGTCAGGGGCGGCTCAGAGTTACATCTGTTTCCTTTCATCCTGGAAGAGATTAATTTTCCTGTTTTGCTGATGAATCCAAGAATGTGGAATATAATCCGCAGATAATCCAGACACTTCCAGATACAAAGTATCCGCACTGTAATAGATATGGAGAGGATATATTTTTAATCGTTGAAGATTGTAAATCCGGTATAAGATATACACCTCCTGTCATTAGTGATGTATGTACAGCCGGTATAACCTGGGGATCTCCTGTATATAATGATATATGTACAGCCGGTATAACCTGGGGATCTCCTGTATATAATGATATGTGTACAGCCGGTATAACCTGGGGATCTCCTGTATATAATGATATATGTTAAGCCGTATAAACCTGGGATCTCCTTAAATATATGATATATGTAAGCCGGTTAACCTGGATCTCCTGTATATAATGATATATTTAGCCGTATAACATGGGGATCTCCTGTATATAATGAATTGTACAGCCGGTATAACCCTGGGGATCTCCTGTATATAATGATATATGTACAGCTGGTATAACCTGGGGATCTCCTGTATATAATGATATATGTACAGCCGGTATAACCTGGGGATCTCCTGAACTGACACCAGCTGAAATGTATCAGTAATTAGAGAGCAATATCCTGCAACTTAGTGAAAATTGTATCATCTGGTTCAACTGATCTCTTGAGAAACGTAATTTCTGGACATGTATGATCCGGTTTCTTGCTAGTGTGGTTTTGGATGAGTTGTTATAGATAGCTGGTGAGGTTTAGGACATTAAGAAATATATTTATTTCACCCCCTGCAAATAGATAGTTATCAGGTTTGTGAACTGACCTCCCCCGGTAGTGCGGAGAGGTGACTGTGACGACTCCTGGGCCGAGTGCCAGGGGGACTGTAGCAATTTCTGAATGGATTTATTGAGAAGAACTGTGCCACACAAGAGGAAAGGATCCGGTATGCCACATAGAGGAAGGAAGAGCAAAGTCCGTCATAGGAAAAGATTAACCCAAAGAAAATGTCTTACACTCATACAGTTGTTTTCTCTATAATATTATATTCTGAAAATACCCAGGTAACACCAACATGTTCGGTATCACTATATAAAAGATGTATATATCACTATATACAGGAGATCCCCAGGTTATACCAGCTGTACATATATCATTATATACAGGAGATCCCCGGGTTATACCAGCTGTACATATATCATTATAACAGGAGATCCCAGGTTACCACGTACATATCTCACATTATAACTATCGCGGAATCCCCAGGTTATACCGGCTGTACAATATCATTATATACAGAGATCCCCCGGTTTATACCGGCTGTACCTGATTCATTATATACGGAGATCCCCAGGTTATACCGGCTGTACTGTATACACTATATACGGAGATCACAGGTTATACCGGCTGTACTATATCCATTTCATATAACAGGAGATCCCCAGGTTATACTCGATGACATATACCATTATATAAGGATCCCCAGGTTATAATCGGCTGTACATATATCATTATATACAGGAGATCCCCAGGTTACCGTCGTTACATATATCATTATATACAGGAGTACCCCCAGGTTATACCATTGTACATATATCATTATATCACAGAGATCCCCAGGTTATACCGCTGTACTATAATCATTATATAGACAGAGATCCCCAGGTTTATACCGGCTGTACTTTCATTATATACAGGAGATCCCCAGTTACCGTCTGTACATATATCATATATACAGAGATCCCAGGTTATACCCAGCTGTACATATATCATTATAATACAGGAGATTCCCCAGGTTATACCGGCTGTAACATAGATCATTATAACAGAGATCCCCCAGAGTTATACCAGCTTACATATATCAGTTATATACAGGAGATCCCCAGTTTATACCAGCTGTACATATATCATTATATACAGAGATCCCCAGGTATAACGGCTGTACCATATCATTATATACAAGGAGATCCCCAGGTTTATACAGCTGTACATATATCATTATATACAGGAATCCCAGGTTTACCGGCTGTACATATCATTATATACAGGAGATACCAGGTTAACCGGCTGTACTATATCATTATATACAGGAGGATCCCCATGTTAATACCGGGCTGTACACATAGTTTATATACATGATATCCCCAGGTTTACCGGCTGTACATATATCATTAATACAGGAGATCCCCAGGTTTATACCAGCTGTACATATACATTATAATACGGAGATCCCCAGGTTATACCGCTGTACTATATACATTATATACAGGAGATCCCCAGTATACCGGCTGTACATATATCATTATTACAGGAGATCCCCAGGTTATACCCGCTGTACATATATATCATTATTACAGGAGATCCCCAGGTTTTATACGGCTGTACTATCATTATATCAGGAGACCCCTGTATCCGCTGTACATAATCATTATACAGAGATCCCCAGGTTATACCGTCTGTACATATATCATTAACAGGAGATCCCAGGTTATACGCTGTACATATATCATTATAGTACAGGAGATCCCCAGGTTATACCAGCTGTACATATATCATAATACAGGAGATCCCCAGTTATACCGGCTGTACAATATATCATTATATCAGGAGATCCCCAGGTATACCGGCTGTACCTATATATCATTATATACAGAGATCCCCAGGTTATACCGGCTGTACTATATCATTATATACATGAGATCCCCAGGTTATACCGGCTGTACCATATATCATTATATACAGATCTCCCAGTTATCCCGGTCATATATCATCTATATACAGGAGATCCCAGTTTATACCGGCTGTACATATCACTTATACAAGGAGATCCCCAGTTAATCGGCTGTACAGTATAATCATTATATACAGGAGATCCCCGGTTATATCGGCTGTACATAAACATTATATACAGGAATCCCCAGGTTATACCGGCTGTACATATCATTATATACAGGAGATTCCCAGTGTTATACCGGCGTACATATATCATATACACAAGAGTCCCAGTTAATACGGCTGTACATATATTCTATACAGGAGATCCCCGGTTATAACCAGCGTACATATCACTATAATCAGGAATCCCCAGGTTATCCCGTCTGTACATATATCATTATATAGGAGATACCCAGGTTATACCAGCTGTACAATATCATTATATACAGGAGATCCCCCGGTATACCGCTGTACATATATCATTATATACCGAGATCCCCGGTATACCCGCTTACATATCTTATTACAAGAATCCCCAGTTTATACCGGCTGTACGATATATCATTATATACAGGAGATCCCCAGTTATACCGGCTGTACATATATCATTATATACAGGATCCCCAGTTATACCAGCTGTATCTATCATATATATACGAGTACCTAAGGAAGATACCCGGTATACCGGCTTTACCATATATCTATATACAGGAGATCCCCAGTTATACCGGCTGTAACATATATCATGATACTATACAGGTATATCCCCAGGTTATCCGGCTGTACATATATCATATATACGGAGATCCAGGTTATACCGCTGTACATATATCATTATATACAGAATCCCAGTGTATACCAGCTGTACATATGGCAATTATACAGGAATCCCAAGTTATACCGCTGTACATATAACATTATATACAGGAGATCCCCAGGTTATACCAGCTGTACATAGATCATTATATACAGGAGATCCCCAGGTTATACCCACTGTACATATATCATTAATACAGGATCTCCAGGTTATACCAGCTGTACAATATCATTATATACAGGAGATCCCCAGGTTATACCAGCTTATACCATATATCATCATATACAGGAGATCCCCAGGTTATACCAGCTGTACTATATCATTAATCTACAGGGGAGCCCCAGGTTTACCGGGCTGTACATATCATCATTATATACAGGAGATCCCAGTTTCATACAGGTCCTGTACCATATATCAGTATAATACAGACAGATCCCAGGTTATACGTCTGTACATATACTCATTATATACAGGAAATCTCCAGGTTTAACCAGCTGTACTATATCATTATCAAGGAATCCCACAGGTTTACCGGCTTACATTTCATTATATCAGAGATCCCAGGTTATACCGGCTGTACACATATCATTATTACAGGAGATCCCCAGGTTATACCGGCTGTACATATATCATTAATATACCAGTAGATCCCCCGGTTATACCATGACTATTTATAGTACGATATATCACTTAGATATCATGCGGAGATTCCCCCGGAGTTATACAGCTGTACAGTATTCATTATATCAGGAGATCCCATATTCACCGGCTTGTACATATATCAATTATATACGAGAATCCCCAGGTTATATCCGGCTTACATTACATTATATACGGAGATTCCCCGGTTATCCGCTTGTACTATATCATTATATACCGGATAATCCCCAGGTTACCGAGCTGGTACATAATATCATTAATACAGGAGATCCCCAGTTATACACAGCTTGTACAATATATCATTAATATCAGGAATCCCCAGGTATACCGCTGTACTATTATCATTATATACAGGAGGATCCCCAGGTTATCCCGGCTGTACATATATCATTATATAAATCCAGGTTATAAGCTACTATCATTCGTCCAGGTTATATCCCGGCTGTACATATAGTCATTATATACAGTACCCCCCAGTGTTATACACTGTACATATATTATATATATACAGAATCTCCGGTATACCGGCTGTACATATACTATTATATACAGGATGACCCCCAGGTATCCGGCTGTACATTATACATTATATACAGGAGATCCCCAGGTTATACCAAGCTGTACATATCATTACATACCAGGAGATCCCCAGGTTATACCGGCTGTCTATATCATATGATACAGAGATCCCCAGTTATAACCGGCTGTACACTATATCTAATATACAGGAATTCCCCAGGTTAACCATCTGTACATATTCATTAATACAGAGATCCCCAGTTAGACCGGCTGTACATATATCATATATACAGACACCCCCAGGTTATACCAGCTGTGACATATATTAGTATCGAGACGATCTCCAAGTTGATCCCCCGTCTACATATATCATTATATACGGAGATCCCCAGGTTTACCCGCTGTACATATCACATTATATGACAGAGTCCCCAGTTAACCCAGGCTGTCAACATATATCATTATATACAGGAAGTCCCAGGTTTATACCGCTGTACATATACTCATTATATAGCAGGAGATCCCCATGTTATCCCGGCGTACATATATGCATTATATACAGAGACCCCCAGTTATACCGCTGTCACATATTATCATTATATACAGGATATCCCACGTTATACCGGCTGTACATATATCATTAGTACTACGGAATCCGCCAGTGTTATACCGGCTGTACATATATCATTATATACGAGAGATCCCCAGTTATACCGGCTGACATATATCTTACAACAAGAGATTCCCCAGGTATACCGGCTGACATATATCTTATATACAGGAAGACCCCCAGGTTATACCGGCTGTACATAATATCATTACATACCAGAAATCCCCAGGTTTACGCAGCTTACTAATATCATATATCATCAGAATCCCCAGTTATACCCACTGTACATTATATTATATACGGAGATCCCAGGTTATCCCTCTGTACATATATCAATATATACAGGAATATCCCCAGGTTATACCGCTGTACATATATCATTATATACAGATTCCCCAGATTATACCGGCTGTACCTACTATCATTATATATCAGGAGATCCCCGGTTATACCGGCTGTACATATATCATTATATACAGGAGTCCCCAGGTTATACCACCTGTACATAATATCCATATATACAGCGAGATTCCCCCCCCCCCAGGTTTCTAAAAAAATCTGGCTGTACATAATCATTATATCAGGAAACCCCACGTTTATACCCTGTACATATATCATGTATATACAGGAGACTCCCCAGTTATACCGGCGTACATGTATCATTATATATACTAGGATCCCACGTTGGTATACCGGCCTGTACATATATCACTAATACAGGAGATCTCCAGTGTTATCCGGCTGTACATATATCATTATATACAGGAGATCCCCAGTTATACCGGCTATACATATACATTAATACAGGAGATCCCCAGTTATACCGGCTGTGTAACATAAAATATCAATTATATATCCGTTATACGACTTTTAGGGAGATCCCTACCTGTTATATTGCCGGGCAGGTTATACCGGCTGTCACTATCATTATATACAGGATGATCCCCAGGTTTATACCGTGCTGTACATATATCTATATACACGGAGATCCCCAGTTATACCCACCCCCGTGTACATATATCCATTATAGTACAGGAGATCCCCAGGTTCATACCCGCTGTACATATATCATATATACAGGAGATCTCCAGGTTAATACCGCTGTACATATATCATTATACAGGAGATCCCCCAGGTTAACCGGCTGTACATAATCATTATATACAGGAGATCCCCAGGTTCATATCCGGCTTGTACTATATCATTATATACAACGAGATCCCCAGGTTAATAACCGCGCTGTACTAATCATTATATACAGGAGACCCAACAGGTTATACCGCTGTACATACTATCTTATATACAGGAGATCCCCAGGTTACTACCGGCTGTAACATATATATTTATACAGGAGAGTCCCTCAGGTAATACCAGCTGTACATATATCTTAATATACAGGAGATCCCCAGTTATACGGCTGTACATACATCATATATAAACAGGGATCCCCCGTGTTAACCGGCTTAACATATATCTTAATATAGCAGGAGATCCCCAGGTTATACCGCTGTACATATATCATTATATCAGCAGAGATCCCCAGGTTATACCGGCTTACATATACATTATATACCGGAGATCCCCAGGTTATACCGGCTGTACATATATCATTTATCATGAGATTCCCCAGTATACCGCTGTACATAATCTTCATTAAATCGAAGATCTCCAGGTTATACCGGCTGTACCAATATCATATATACAGGAGATCTCCAGGTTATCCAGCTTGTACCATAGATCATTAATACAGGAGATCCCCAGTTCTAAACCGCTGGTACATATATCAGTATATACATGAGATCCCCAGATTATACCAGCTGTACGATTATCTATATTACAGGAGATCCCCAGGTTATACCGGCTAGGACCTATTCAATATATACAGGAGTCCCAGGTTATACCGGCTGACACTAGATCATTATATACAGGAGATCCCCAGGTTTACCAGCGTACATAATATCATTAAATACAGGAGATCCCCAGGTTATACCGGCTTACATATACTATATTACACGGAGATCCCCAGGTTATCCGGCTGTACTATATCATATAATACACAGTACAGGATGATCCCCCAGTTAATACCGGCTGGTACATAATCATTATATCAGGAGATCCCCAGTTACACCGGGCTGTACATATCATCATTAGATATACGAGGAGATCCCCAGGTTATATACCAGCTTGTACATATATCATTATTATACAGGAGCCCCAGGTTAGTAGCGGCTGTACATAAATCATTATATCAGAGACCCTCAAGTTATACCGGTGTACATTATCATTATAGTACAGGAGATCCCCAGGTTGTATACCGGCTGTACATGATTATCTATACAACAGGGGGATCCCCAGGTTTACCGGCTGTACATAATCATTATATAACCGAAGATCCCCAGGATTATACCGGCTTGTACATAATCATTGTTCGTATACAGGATACCCAGTGTTACCGACTGTACATCTATCATTATATACAGAGATCCCCAGGTTATACGCTGTACATATATCATTATTCGACGGAAATCTCCAGGTTATACCGCTGTACATATATTATTATATACACGGAGATCCCCAGGTTTAGCGGCTGTACATAGTTCTTATATACGGAGATCCCCAGGTTATACGGCTGTCACACATATCAGTATACTACAGAATCCCCAGTTACCGGCTTGTACATATATCTTATATACAGGAGAATCCCCCCCGTTATCCCAGCTGTACATATATCATTATATACATGGAGAATCCCCGGTTATACCAGCTGTACATATATCATAATAATCGGATATCCCAGGTTATTACCGGCTGGAACATATCATTATATACGGGAGATCCCAGTTTATACCGGCTGTACATATATCATTATAATACAGGGACCCAGGTTATTACCGCTTGACATATATCTTAATACAGAGATCCCCCAGTATTATCACCAAGCTACAAGATCATACATACAGCGAATCCCCCATGCGATACCGGCTGTACATATATCTTATATACACGGAGATCCCAGTTATACCGGCTTGTACATATATCATTTTACAGGAATCCCAGGTATACCAGGCTGTATCATATATCATTATATCTACAGGAGATCCCCCAGTTATACCGCTGTACATATATCATTAATACCGGACACCCCAGGTTTACCGGCTGTACCATATCTCTTATATACAGGAGATCCCCAGGTTAACGGCTGTAACCATATCTCATTAAACATAGAGATCCCCAGGTTAGAACCGGCTGTACTCATATCATTATTACAGGAGATCCCAGGTTTATACCGGCTTTACATATATCATATATCAGGCGAACCCCCAGTTATACCCGGCTGGTAACATATATCATTATATACCAGGAGATCCCAGTGTACCGGCTGTACATATATCATTTAAGATCAGGAGAACCCAGTTATACCGGCTGTACTATATCATTATAATACAGGAGATCCCCGTTATACCGGCTGTACATATATCATTATATCAGGAGATCCCGTTATACCAGGCTGTACATATATCATTATATACAAGGAATCCGCCAGGTTTTACATCGTACATATATCATGTCCATCCAGGAGAGCACCCAGGGTTTTCCCGCTGTACATATATCATTATATACCAGGAGACCCCCAGGTTATACCGGCTGTACTTATCAATATACATACATGAGATCCCCCAGGTTATACACTGTACATATATCATTATAAACAGAGATTCCCAGTTATACCCACTGTTACATATAATCATTATATCAGGAGATCCCCAGGTTATACCGCTGTACATCTATCATAACAATCCGTATACTAATCATTATGGAGATCCCCAGTATATACCGGCTGTACATATATCAGTATATACAGGAGATCCCCAGAGTATACCGGCTGGACAATATCATTTATTACAGGAGATCCCCATTATACCAGGCTTGACATATATCATTATATACATAGATCCCCAGGTTCAATACCGCTGTACATATATCATTAGATACAGGAATCCCCAGGTTACTCACGCTGCGTACATATTCATTATTCACAGAGATCCGAGGTTATACCCAATGGCTGTACCGATATATCATTATATACAGAAATCCCCAGGTTTACCGTGCTTGTACATATATCATATTATATCAGGAGATCCCAAGTTATCACCGGCTTGTACATATATCATTATATTCAAGGAGATCCTCAGTTTACCCGGCTGTACATATATCATTATCTACAGAGTACCGCACAGGTTATACCGGCTGTACATATTATCATTATTCAGGAGACTCCCAGTTATACCGGCTGGTACATAATCATATATATAAGAGAATCCCCGGTTATACCGGCTGCATATATCATATATACAGGAGAATCCCCAGGTTTTCTACCAGCGTACAATATATCATATATACAGATATCCCCAGGTTTACGGGTACTAACTTCAGGAGTCCATAACCGGCGTACAATATATTTCCTAAGGAGAAACCGCAGTTAAGCTCAGGCTCCAAAACAATATTATAAACAAAAAAGAAAGATCAAGGATAAAACGGCTGTACATATATATTATATACAGGAGATCCCCAAACCCGGCTGTAAAAATCATTATATACAGGAGATCCCCAGTTATACCGGCTGTACATATCTATTATATACAGAGATCCCCAGGTTATACCGGCGTACATATATCATTATATACAGGAGATCCCCCGGTTATAACACGTGTACATATATCATTTTATACAGAGATCCCCAGTTATACCGCTGTACTATATCATATATACAGGAGATCCCCAGGTTATACCGGCTGTCCATATTCATTATTACAGAGATCCCCAGGTTATACCGGCTGTACATAATCATTTATACAGGAGATCCAGGTTTACCGTCGTACATATATCATTATATACAGGAGATCCCCAGGTTACCAGGCTTGTACATATATCATTATATACAGGAGATCCCCATGGTATACCCTGTACTTATATCATTATATACAAGAATCCCCAGGTTATACGGCTCATAACATATAGATCCTATATACAGGAGTCCCCAGGTTTATACCGCTGGACATATACATTATATTACAGGAATCCCAGGTTATACCAGCTGACATATTATATACAGGGTCCCAGGTTAAACCGGCTGTACATATATCATTATCAACAGGAGATCCCCAGGTTATACCGGTCTGTACATATCATCATTAGTATACAGGAGATCCCCGGTTATATACGCTGTACATATATCATTATATACAGGAGATCCCCAGGTTATACCGCTGTACATATATCATTATATACGGAGATTCCCCAGGTTATACAGGCTGTACATATATCTTATCTACTGGAGATCCCCAGTTATACCGGCTGTACATATTCATTATATACAGGAGATCCCCAGGTTTATCACCGGTGTACATAATATTCATTATACAACAGGATCCCCAGGTTAATACCGCTTGTACATATATCATTATATACAGGAGACCCAGGTTATACCGCTGGTAACATAATTACATTAATATACAGGAGATCCCCAGGTTATACGGCGGTACATATATCATATATACAGAGATCCCAGGTTATACCGCTGTACAGAATCATTATATACATAGAGATACCCAGGTTATCACCGGCTGTACATATATCATTATATACAGGAGACCCCCAGGTTTATACCGCTGTACATCATCATTATATACAGGAGACCCCAGGTTATACCGGCTGTTACATATATCACTGATAAGGGAGATCCCCAGGTTATGACCGGCTGACATATATCATTATATACGAGATCCCCCAGGTTATAACCGCGCTGTACATATACATTATATACAGGAGATCCCCAGTGATTACCGACTGTACATATATTATTATATACATTCATCCCCATGTTATACCGGCGTACATATATCATTAATTATAACAGGAGATCCTCAGGTTATACCGCTGTACATATATCACTATATACAGAGATCCCAGGTTATACCAGCTGTCCATATATCATTATATACAGGAGATCCCCAGTTATACCAGCTGTACATATATCATTATATACAGGAGATCCCCAGGTTATACCGCTGTACATATATCATTTATACGGAGATCCCCAGGTTATACCGGCTGTACATATATCATTATATACAGGAGATCCCCAGGTTATACCGCTGTACATATATCATTATATACGGAGATCCCCAGGTTATAGTACGCGGCTGTACATATATCTTATATACCGGATATCCCCAGTTATACTGGCTGTACATATACATTATATACGGAGATCCCCAGGTTAAACCGGCTGTAACTATATCAATTACATACAGGAGATGCCCAGGTTATAACCGCTGTACATATATCATTATATAAAGGAGACCCCCAGTTATACCGGCTGTACATATATCATTACAACAGGAGATCCCCAGGTTATACCAGCTGTACATATATCATTATATACAGGAATTCCGCGTTATATAACCACTGTACATTATCATTATATAACGGAGAATCCCCGGTTATACAGCTGTACATATATCATTATATACAGGCGATCCCCGGTTATACCGGCTGTACATATCATTAATACAGGAGATCCCCAGGTTATACCGGCTGTACATATATATCATATATGCAGGAGATCCCCAGGATATACCGGCTGTACATATATCATATATACAGGAGATCCCCGGGTTATACGCTCCTGTACAATATCATTACATACAGGAGATCCCCAGGGTATCCGGCTGTACATATATCATTATATACAGGAGACCCCAGGTTATACGAGCTGTACATTATCATTATATACATGAGTCCATGTTATGCCAGCTGTACATAATCATTATACAGGAGATCCCCAGGTTCATGCAGCTGTACATATATCATTATATAAGGAGATCCCAGTTATACCGTCTGTACATATATCATCTCTGCAGGAGATCCCCAGTGATACCAGCTGTACATATATCATTATTACAGGAATCCCCAGGTTTATACCGCTGTACATATATCATTATATACAGGAGATCCCCAGTTATACCGGCTGTACATATATCTTATAACAGGAGATCCCCAGGTTTATACCGCTGTACATATATCATTATATACAGGAGATCCCCGGGTTATACCGCTGTACATATTCATTATATACAGGAGATCCCCAGGTTATACCGCTGTACATATATCATTATATACAGGAGATCCCCAGTTTATACCAGCTGTACATATATCATTAATACAGGAGATCCAGGTTATACCAGCTGTACATAGATCATTTATACAGGAGATCCCCAGGTTTACCGGCTGCACTATTCACTAATACGAGAACCCCAATTAGACCACTGACAATCTATCATTTATACAGGAGATCCCCCAGTTATCCGCTGTACATATATCATTATATACAGGGATCCCCATGTTATACCGGCTGTACATATATCATATATACCAGAGATCCCCTAGGTTATATCAGCTGTACATATATCATTATATACGGAGAATCCCAGGTTATACCCGCTGTACATATATCATTAGATAACAGGAGATCCCCAGGTTATACCGGCTGTAACATATATCATTATATACAGGAATCCCCAGGTTATACCACTGTACATATATCATTATATACAGAGATCCCCAGGTTTACCGCTGTACAATTATCATTATATACAGGGAAGATCCCCAGTATACCATCTGTACTATATCATTATAACACAGGAGATCCCCAGGTTATACCGGCTGTACATATATCATTACATCCAGGAATCCCCAGGTTATATCAGTCTGTAATAATCTTATATACAGGAGATCCCCAGGTTATACCGGCTGTACATATATCATTTTACAGAGATCCCCAGTTAATACCAGCTTTACATATATCATTATATACAGGAAGATCCCCAGGTTATACCGGCTGTACATATTCATTATCATACAGGATCATCCCGGTTATCAGCAGCTGTACATATATCATTATATACAGAGGAGAAGTCCCAGGTTATCCGCTGTACATATATCATTATACAGGAGATCCCCAGGTTATAGCAGCTGTACATATACCATTATATACAGGCGATCCCCAGGTAAGCAGCTGTACTATTCTTTATCAGAATCCCCAGGTATACGTCTGTACATATATCATTTATACATGCAGATCCCAGGTTATACCGACTGTACATATCATTTATAATGCAGGAGATCCCCAGTGATATACCGCTGTAACATTAAGTATATACAGAGATCCCACAGGTTATACCGCTGTACAATATATCATTATTACAGGAGACCCCCAGGTTATACCACTGTACATTATCATTACATCCAGGAGATCCCCAGGTTATGCCGCTGTACATATATCATTATATACAGAATCCCAGTTATACCGGCTGTACATATATCATTATATACGGAGATCCCAGGTTATACGCGCTGTACATATATCATTATATACAGGAGATCCCCATGTTATACCGGCTGTACTAGTATCATTATATACAGAGATCCCCAGGTTATGCCCGACTGTACATATATCATTGATAATGCAGCAGAATTCCCAGGATACTACCAGCTGTAACATATATACACATTATACAGGAGATCCCCAGGTTATCCGCTGTATCATGTCCTTATATACAGGAGATCCCCAGGTTATACGGCTGTACATATACATTATATACAGGGGATCCCCATGTTTATACACGGCTGTACATATATCATTATACAGGAGATCCCCATGTTAGCCGGCTGTACATAGATCATTACATACAGGAGATCCCCAGGGTATACCGGCTGTACATAATCATTATACAAGGAGACCCCCATGTTTACCAGCTGTACATATATCATTATATACGAGATCCCAGGTTATCCAGCTGTACATATATCATTATATACAGGCAGATCCCCAGGTTTATACCGGCTGTACATATATCATTATAACAGGAGATCCCCAGTTATACGCTGGCTACATATAATCATTATATACGGAGATCCCCGATTATAACCGCTGTACATATCATTATATAACAGGAGATCCCCAGGTTATGCCAGCTGGTCACTATAACATATATACAGGAATCCCCAGGTTATACCGGCTTTACATATATCTTATAGACAAGATCCCCTGTTTATCCGGGTGAACATATATCATACATACAGGATATCCCCAGGGTATACCGGCTGTACATATACATTATATACAGAGACCCCAGGTTATCCACCAGCTTACATATTCATATATACAGGAGATCCCCAGGTTATGCCAGCTGTACATACATATCATACAGGAGATCCCCAGGTTATACCGGCGTACATATATCATTAGTATACAGGAGATCCCAGGTTATACCGGCTGTACATATATCTTATATACAGGAGATCCCCAGGTTATACCGGCTGTACATATCATATACTAGAGATCCCCAGGTTATGCCAGCTGTACATAGATTATATAGCAGGAGATCCCCAGGATTACCATCTGTACATATATCATTATATACAGGAGATCCCAAGTTATAACCGGACTGTACATATATCATATAATAGGAGACCCCAGGTTATACCAGCTGTACATATATCATTATATACAGGAGATCCCCAGGTTATACACTATATCTGTCGGTGTAGGCCTATGTCGATACTCTTGTCTGGTATATCTAAGGTGGAGCACCGAAATATACACTAATACAAGGACAGAGACCCCGCGCAATGGACAGTTAGACACAGCTGTACATATATCATTATATACAGGAGATCCCCAGGTTATCCGCTGTACATAATATCACTTATATACAGATTATGCCCCAGTTATACGTGTTAATTTCAGAGACCCTACAGGCTGTACATATATCATTATATACAGGAGATCCCCAGGTTATACCGGCTGTACATATATCATTATATACAGAGATCCCCAGTTATACCGGCTGTACATATATCATTATATACAGGAGATCCCCATGTTATACAGGCTGTAACATTATCATTATATACAGGGATCCCCAGGTATACCGGTCTGTACATATATCATTATATACAGGGATCCCAGTTTACCGGCTGTACATATATCATTATATACAGAGTACCCCAGTTACGGCTTAGTTCATATATCATTATATACGAGATCCCAGGTTTATACACGCGTACATATATCATTATATACAGGAGACCCCCAGGTTATAACCGCTGTACATATATCATTATATACAGGAGATCCCTCAGGTTATACTCTATATCACTATTACAGGAGGTGTTATCTTATACCACAGCTTTAACAATTTTTAACAATTAAAAATATCCTCTCCTTATTTATACAGTGCGGATACTTTGTATCTGGAAGTGTCTGGATATATCTGCGGATTATATTCCACATTCTTGGATTCATCAGCAACAGGAAATCAATCTCTTCCCAGGAATAAAGAAACAGATGTAACCTCGGAGCCGCCCCTGACACATCCAAGCTGTGGGCCAAACCATGGTGAGGACTCTATAGCATGGGCTGGTATGGGGCAACCTCATGGCCACACACCTGGTCACCCCGTGCCCAGATGGCCCTTTATCTTCTCTGTATTTGCTGTCTGTGCAGATAACAGCTTCTTCCTTTTAGCCGCTATTTATGGAGAAGAACCAAGACGTGGTCTACTGCAGCTTGTGGCCCTGAAGAGGAGGCAATGACGAAGAAGATACTACCATCTTCTGTTTACATAGCTTGAGTCAGCACTTCATCCACCTTAGGACTAAATGACCACAAAGATGTTGGGACCCACGAGAAAGACCAAATTGGTCATCTCCTCCCTGATGATATCAACAATTGTGAGACTGAAGTAGGTTCCACAACCCATTCTCAGGCTTCCAGAACCTCATGGATCTTCTCAGGACCTATGCAGATGTATGGGACATGTCTAAACTAGGGCCTGTAATTCTGGCCAGACACACTAGATATCTTATGTCCAAAAGAACTTCCATAGCATGAAGATAACTCACGGCCAATATCTGGTCTTTGGTGGACACGGGAGATGTTAGATGTATTTGTGGTGCTCATTTTCATCAGTGTGGCCCATGTAATCTCCCATGACTTCTGTCTGTCCTGATCTAGCCTTAACTATGTGCAAGAATCAGGGACTCATTAGTAGGAAGTGACCACTGAAGTTAGGATTTGTCTCACCACAGGTCCTCATCACGGGTCAAACAGGTCTGAGCTGTGGCATTGTGGGTGACTGGATGTCTCTACTCTATAAGGGGACGTTGTCTGGTTGAAACTGTAAATGGACATGAGCCAAAATCCAAACCACCACCGTTTGGATTTTGGCTCTTGCATCTAGTGGTGTTTTGACGGGGCTGGGGGTCTACTCCACCCTCCCCTCCTTCTGTAATTTTTGTTACTGGACATGAGGAGCCCACGTGCCTACGCAAGAAAATATGCCATACGGTCAGTTTCATAGGCACATCATCTCGACTTAGGGATTGTTGAGCCTATTTAATAATAGTTCCACAGCCCTGTAGCCCTTAAAGGGCTCGTCCAAGAAACTATAATTAGGCAGCAGGTTATTAGAAAAGGTCATCCACGATTTTTGACGATCCCCTTTCCGTTTCAGTCCAGATGCTGCCTGCATAGTGCCCAAAAGGGTGGGATATAACTTGAGGCCTCACCTCAATCACATAGTATAATGCCCCTTTCTGTAGACTTTATTGTGCCCCTTTTTGGCCCCATTTGTGTCCTTCTCACTGTATAATGTCTCCCTTGTATCTCCAACACTCTGCTCCTTTTTCGGGTTCTTCTTGCCCTCAAACTTCATAATAATGTGTCAACCTCAGGCTTCGTAATATATGATCAAGTGGCCCCAAAAATGTTTATGAGGACACAGATATAGCCGAGGTGTGGACACACGTACCCTCACCAGGAACTGGAGTGTGTTCTGCTGGGTTGATTGGGAGGTGGGCACCTGGTCAGAACTCATCGGTGAGAGGGGATTTTTTTCCTGCTTTATAGACAGGATTGATATCTTTACTTGGATTACATGGGTGTGTAGGTGCACCTTCTAACTTAGCTTTGCTATTGACAGTTCAGAGATTTCCTGAACCCCTTTCGACAGGTTTCCATTAAGTCATCAATGGCAAATTGCCATAGCAGATGCAGGGATCACCCATCTCTGCACCGGTGACCTCCTTGACATTGAATGGGTTCAAGGAGTAGAGATGCCAATGGATTCTTAAGGAGCACAAGTTTATTGTAAGACTGTAGCAGAGGATGAGGGACAGGATCATCCTATCCATAGGAAGAACAGGAGCTAATGAGATGCACTGACATTCAATGATCCCAAAGAGCAAGTACGAGGTGGAGCAAGGCAGAAAAAGTGAGAAGAAGGGAAAACTGCGAGAGTCAGAGGAGAGACGTTGGGCAAACAGGAGGAGAGGCTGGAGATAAAGCTCAATACTGGAGAAGAGATACAGACATTGCCTCCATTGTGCTGCCTAGTCACTGGACTCGCCTTACCAAAGGCTATGACCATGCAGGTAAGGGGTGAGGAGTTCTCGAGGGGAATAGGGACTTCTAGGGTGTTTTTTCTGTTGCCCCTTCCACTGTCATTGTTATCCATTTTACTGATGACTTGTAGTAACGACTCCTGAGCTGGAGATATTTGCTCAGTAGAAGAGAGAGAGATAAGGAACTTCATCCCGTAGGACTGACCCTACAAGGTTTCCTGCGGTTTCCTAATCCTAATACATAATTACAAAAATGGAGAAATTTGAGCTCATGATGGTCCATGAGGTTTGTATTAGCCGGTATAACCTGGGGATCTCCTGTATATAATGATATATGTACAGCCGGTATAACCTGGGGATCTCCTGTATATAATGATATATGTACAGCTGCTATAACCTGGGGATCTCCTGTATATAATGATATATGTACAGCTGCTATAACCTGGGGATCTCCTGTATATAATGATATATGTACAGCGGGTATAACCTGGGGATCTCCTGTATATAATGATATATGTACAGCTGACTTTTCATGGCTTTTTGCACCTCTGTTTCTTCATGTGTTCAATGATTTTTCCATGTGTCATTTCTCATTATGACACAGAAGTTATGGACATTTATCTAAGATATAGAAAAGGCTAAGTGCCATTCTGTTTTCTGCTAATTTTTTGGAATGTTATGGACACATATTATGGTTTCATTTCTTTGCCAGTTCTGTATGGAAATCATTTATTCTGAGACATGTTCCGGCCACTTCTGGTTGTGACCAGGTTTTTATTAGATTAGGACTATGCTGTTGATGCAGAACGGCTGTTACCCGGCCGGAGTGTGATGACACCGCCGTGCAGCAAGTATCTGGGTGCGGAGCCTGATTTGGTACACAGCTGTCTTATCCTTTTATGTGACATATTATCTTACAGCTCCTCTCCTTTGATGTGACTTCTAAGGAGATCTTCCGTAAAGTAACAGGTTCTCTCTCAATGTGCGTCCAGTTTCATTCCCTCAATAGTAGGACCCCTTCAAATTTGCGAGTATATTTAGATATGCCTCAATATAGAACAAAAGTTTATCCATAGACTAATTTATGGTAGTGTATGTAACTCCTGGCCACTGGGGGCGCTGTGTCGGATCTTCAGTCCATGCAATATAAATCCTGTAAATGTTCATTTCTCTCTACTACTCTGAGTTGTAGTGGTTAGTAGTTGTCACACTAACCATCTTGCCCTCCAGTATGCCACAACCAACAAGTCAGTGACTCGTTCTGGTGTGCTGTAAACCTCTCCGAAACATCAGTCCAGTATAGAAGGTCCAGTGCACCCTGAGCGGTCTGAGTGGCCAATCCCAGTCCCAGTGGCCAAGCAATTAAAGTCGCCTCTCCAATTAGAAAGGTACCTGAGAATGGAGGTTCTCAGCATGTTCTCATGTTTATGGCACCTGCTGACTGATCTACCATGTCCCTAACCTCAACTTGCTCTATGACTCCATCTCCGAATCTGGTCCCTGTATTCCTGACCCCTTGTCTTGCCTTGTCTCGATTATAAACATTGGTCTGTTTCATTTCATTGACCTGTCCCAACCTCCGCTTGCTCCTGATTACTCCCACCAGTTCCTGTGGCCAAAGCAAGCTGAGCCATTGGCGGTGGTCAGGAGGACATCATTACCATGCTGAAACTTGGAGTCCAGGGAGGGGTGAAAAAACTTTTTCACCTTTCTCACCTTTGTCTTTTTTCACCCTTGTCTCGGACCCCTGTTTTTTTTTCTAGGATTTTTGGAAAACACCTTTATAGAATTGTAACACCAGGGCCGAGCCTTTCTTCATTGGTTGTAGACAGCCGGGGCCCACAATACCTGGTTCCTGGTATTATGGCACTGGTTGGTGTTATAATCCAGTAGCTTCTGGATGAGTTACACATGCTCACCAGATAGATCCTGACCAGGAGAGGGCGCTATTCTCAACAACCACCTTGCCTATGCATTGGCAGGGGTGTTGCAGAATCAACAATCTATAACAGTTGACAATTGACAGGAGTGAAGATGATTTGTAGATGGGCAGGGACAATAGTTCAAGGATGGTCGAGGAGTGTTGACCAAAGTTATCCGAAACTGAAGAAAAAAGATGAAACCTAGAGAAACAACAAAAGACAAAGCACAAAGCTTCAGAACAGAACTGGAGAAATACAGTAAGTAGCAGTACAATTATGAAGGATTATGTAAAATGAAGATAAGTAAAGTCTCTGTGAGTGAAGATATCTTGAAGAGGGTCTTTCGCAACTTGCACCACACCCAATTCTTGGCATGCTTTAATAGATGCCGTTCCGCTAATTCTGGGGAAGCAGAAAGTTTCACTCAATCCATGACTAGTTGATATATGTCAGGGCTCGGGGTCAGTGAACCCCCTGGACCACCGCGGACGATGACACAAGCCGACACCTAGGACCGGAATATAAGTGGCACCTGGTCTTCACCAGAGGCCGCCACAAAGCGGGATGATCTTGTTGCAGTGTGGTGCCACCAGGTCGTTCCACAGGTGCGACTAGCCCGCGGTGGCAGCCAAGGTCGAGGTACAGGAGCACAAGGCAGTCTCGGAGTCAGGTACAGGCAGATAGCCAGGGCAGGCGGCAGAGTTGCTAGGTCAGGGTCAAGTTGGGATCACAATGGGAGATCAGAGCAGGAACGCAAGGAACACACAGGAATAGCTTTCTCATTGGTATATGCTCAAAGATCAGGCAGGGGTTGCTGGGAGAAGCCAGCCTTTATGGAAAACCCTTTAAAACCCTTTAAATCTGTGAGTGCCGCGCCCTAGGTAGCGCGCTGGCCACCCAGGACGGGAGCAGAAACGCGGAGCGGTAAGTGAGGACCAGGGGACGGGGTGCTGTCAAGGAGAGGACCACAGGTGTGCCTGCGATCCGATACGTGGATCACAGGGCACTCGTGTCAACATAATTACTTTTCGATCTCAACAGTGGGTGGAGACAGGCTGTCTGCTGTAGCATTGAGCCAACCAGCTGTAAAAGCAGAAAGCTTAATTAGCATATTTGGTGCCGAAATTACACTAGTTTGGGAATCTGTACTGTCAGATGGGCGCTTTTAGGTTGCAGCAGTAAGTCATGGCCCCGCCTATTTGACAGTTGAGATCCAAATCTAATGACACGGATTTCTCAGGAATGTATAGGAGCCACAGAGAACATTCCAACTACACGGAGATCAGTGAATAGTCACCAATTAAAAGAAGCCTTAGAGATGATGGCGGGTGACGAATGCTTCACTTTAAGAGAAAACGCAGAACATTAACAGTCATGGAAACCTGATAAAGTATAAGCAAAGCAAAAGACAAAAAGATAAGAGAGAAAGTGTGGGGGATAATAACATAAGGCAGTAACGTTTATTAGACAGAAAATGAGATGACCCGATAAGGAAATATAAGAATATCAGAAGAAGTTATGGAGAGAGGAAAACTAATAAAGAAGAAGCGGTGGGAAAACTACAAAAATGTGAAATGCAATCAAAAACAGATGGTGACAGGACCCAGGAGAGGAGATCTGTTCCAGATAACTGTAAGAGAAAGGGAGTGTAACCATGTCAGCCAGAGAAGCGGTGAGATAAGACAACGGAGAAGAACAGGGCAACAAAGAAGAACACAAAGGAGGCCCTACTGCACACAATCCAGAGCACGTATAAAGACTGGGAAATTACCACCGTTTTGGGGCACATTTACTAAGAACAGTGCAGTGTGTACTATGATAGAGATGTATGTACTATGTGCAGTGTGTACTATGATAGAGATGTATGTACTATGTGCAGTGTGTACTATGATAAAGATGTATTTACTATGTGCAGTGTGTACTATGATAGAGATGTATGTACTATGTGCAGTGTGTACTATGATAGAGATGTATGTACTATGTGTAGTGTGTACTATGATAGAGATGTATGTACTATGTGCAGTGTGTACTATGTGTAGTTACCTGTATAGTGTACAGGGGACGCCAGATTCAGGCTTTCTGGTGCCCGTTCTTCATTAATCTGGCGCGCCCCCTGCACTGCTCCAGCAGTGTGCACCACTTTTTTTTTGGTGCACCTTTAACATGGGATGTGCAGCACACTTCTGTTGGACTTTGCTTGTATAATGTGGCTCCACGATCCAACTGTGCATCGGAACGCCCACAAGAAATTTGTGTCGCATGATGACTAGTGCAGCCACGCAACAAAACGGTCACGTGTGACGCAAATGTGGCGCGGACACAGTGGGGCACATTTACTTACCCATCCCTGCGCGATCCCCGAGGTGCGTTGTCTGACGACCCTGCACAGCTGCCGCAATTCGCAAAGATCGTGTCCCCGAGATCCTACATGTGTCGCTTCCCCGCTCAGGTCCGCCGGAGTTCACCTTCTTCTTCCCGGTGCATGTAAGTGCTTGTTATTGCGACACAATATAATTGTTAAATCCCGCGCCTTGTCCGAATCTGATAGCCCGCCCTCCGAATTGTGTCAAGTGAAACATGGCACCGATGAACCAAAATCTGATCCTGTGCGACGCGATCCCCGAAAACGTTGGAAAACCTGACGGAAATGTGGCCGCGGTCTCTTAGTAGATAAGCCCCAATACCTGTGCCAAACTGTTTACACTAGAAACAATGTGCAAAGTCCAACAGAAAACTGGTGCAAAGCCCTTAGTAAATGCCCCTATGTGTTTAGCCAGATTAAATCTCCTCAAAATACTTGTGATCCCCAAGATGACTTATATCATGCAAACCCTTTCCACATTTCTACCTAAGCACTTCTTCACCACAGGGAGACAAATACTTCTCTGTTACCTTTGGAAAGGCACAGGACATAGGCTTTCCAATGGCATTCTGATAAAACCCAATGTCAAGCTTCTGGGGTAGTGAACCCCCTGGACCACCGCGGACAATGACGTAAGCCGACACCTGGGACCAGAATCTAAATGCCACCCGGTCTTCACCAGAGCCCGCCGCAAAGCGGGTTGGACTTGCTGCGGCGTGGTACCACCAGGTCGTTCCACAGGTGCGACTTGTCCACGGTGGCAGCCAAGGTCGAGGTACAAATTCAGCAGGCGATCTCGTGGTCGGGGAGAGGCAGCAGGTCAAGACAGGTGGCAAAAGTTCAGGGACAGAGATGGAGCAGGAGTTCAGGGATGGCAGCGGAGGAGCGTAATCAGGAACAAGTCCGGGGTCACAACGGGAGGTCAATACACGGGAATAACTTACAGGAAACTGCTTTCTCTTAGGCATTGAGCACAAAGATCCGGCAGGGAATGCTGGGAGACGCCGGGCTTTATCCATTTCCTGAAAAGGAAATCAACTGATCAACTCATTAAGGGGGAATGCAGAAGACTCAGGTAATTAGCAGCTGTAGATCCTGCCTATGGTTAATTGGGTAGGAGTTCCAACCAATTGTATTTCACCATGTACATTGGAGTGCGATTGGAGAGTTAGCCACCACCCAACCAGGTTAATAAAACCCCTGGGCAGGGAGAAGCCAGCTCTATTTCCAGGCAAGGTCTTATCTTAGACTAGAGGCCTGCAGACCATCTGCAGCGCTCTTAGGCCTAAGGTTCTCTTAGGTTCCAGATCTTAGAGCATAAGCTCTTACCACCAGCATACAGAGTGAAGAGAGAGAGAGTGTCAGTGCACCACTAGTGCTGACACTTAGCTAATCCTTGGACAAGAATCAGGAGACTCAATGTGCAGCTTCCACAACTGGACACAGCTCCATCCAAGCCTGCATCTACTACCAGGCTCGTGAATCATTCCTGAGGACACATCTCCATGACCACTCCAGTAATCCGAATCTGCTGTGAAATTGTTTATTGAACAACAGCAGGCAACGGCCTAAAGAATTGTGAGTTATTTTGCACAACGTTGCCTCCGTCTGATCCCTGGATACGGCTGTCACCACCACGGACTCCCCATCCGTCACCAAGGGACATATACTACAGACATTTAGGGGTTGCCCCAGGGAGATTCAGTACATCAGCCTCTCCCTCCATATTTCTTGCACACACCACCTGCTGGAGACCTGCCAGGCTGTAGGACATCCCTCCGATCCCCATACCGAGCACCGTGACACTAGCGTGCCTAGGCCGCAACCGACAGCCACTCCGGTATTCTGGGCCCCAGCTGCCTCCAGGCCCCAAGAAAAGGCTAGCCCCTGGTGGGGGATGTTGCACTTACCATAAACCAATCAGATTAGAAGAGTAGTGGATTGTTACAAAAACCATTCCTGGAAAGTGTACATCCCAATTCAGGAGCCCCTCATCCAATTCACCATTTACAACTCACTCTCCAGACATCTCCAAACCTACAACATTTTTAGGGCACTTAAAGGGTTTGTCCACTTTCAGCAAATAATTGATATTGTTTGTGGAAGGAATAGTTATACAATTTTCCAATATACTTTCTGAATCAATTTATCACAGTTTTTAAATCTCTGCTTGCTGTTATTCTATAGAAAGCTTCTATGTTTACTTCCAGTGGATAGAAATCTGTCCATGGTCATGTGATGGACAGGCAGGTTAATATCACACGGCTCTGATTACCGCACCTGCGTGTCCATCACATGACCATGAACAGATTTCTATCCACTGGAAGTAAACATAAATGCTTTCTATAGAAGGTCAGCAAGCAGAGATCTAGAAAATAGTGAGGAATTGATAGAGAAAGTATATTGGAAAATTGGTTAACTTTTCCTTACACCAACGATATTGATTATTTGCTGAAAGTGGACAGCCCCTTTAACATCATTACAAAAGCACCATATAGAATCTGGCACACCTCCTCCTAGAGACTTTCTAGCCACATCCATCGCCCATTACAAGGGTGGGCGACCTCCTGGGCATGAAATCCTCACTCAGTCCTCCTGACATAGCCTTACAAGCACTATTGAATCAAAAGTGATGTGCTATGTGATGGTGACTTCCCTCCCTCAGCCACTGCTCACAAGTTTTTTCCAGGCACCATATCCCCCCCATCATACACCCAATTGAGATAAAATTTTAAAGAACTCATCCATCAAGGGGACATTTTCAGAGAACTAACATGGCTCGAAGAGATGGTATCACCCACCAAGACGCTGATCTCCACACTTTATAGATTACAATTCGAATCCTCACTTCATCTCTGCCTGGGAGAAAGAGCTACAGGTTACTCCAGAATCTCTGCTGGAGATGTCAGCAGTCAACAGGCACATATCTCCACATATGATGGGAATGTACCAAAAATTTGCCCCTTCCTGAAACGCTATTACCCGGATTACCTCTAACTTCCACCACACCAATATTCAACAAACCCTTGTAGCTACAACTTATCTTAGCTGTGAAGGCAATCATCCTGACCCTGTGGAAATTCCCCCACAGTACCATCGCCCTCCCACTGGGCTAGCACATATGCAGGATGGAAGAGGTCTGTGCCTTCCAAAACCAAAACCATCAGAAGTTTTAGAAAATGACCCCCTGGCTGAATCTGCTCAGCTCCCAAATGTCCTCTTCCCTCTACACCTCTATGTTCGAGAATAGTCCACCTCTGACCTCCCATACCTCTTGAGTGCCATATTAACTGGACACTTCCATGCCATCTCGTAAGCATCTACAATGCCACGTGCGTTCCAACCTCATACTCCCTCTAGTTTCTAGTCCAGTCTTTTATCGATGTTGTCTGATTCTTATGTTGTACTAATTTGCCTGATGTACACTCTGTCTTATGTACGCTTTCCTGTAATGTTCCCTTTCGGTCCCATGGTTTGCTAATGTTACCCAATCTGTAGACTCCCACTCGATTAAAGCAATGTTATTGTCTTGTTGTGCTGTTATCCTGTTAAAAACCCAATAAAAAGAGATTCAAAAGAAAGAAGAACACTAAGGGGGTCATTTATCAATGGTGGTGTACGGTTTGTTGTTTTTGGTGCACAAATTGTGCTATAATTTACACTGTGATGTTAGATTGTGGAGGTTAATGAATTGGTGCATCACCAAAACAATTTAGAACTGTCTCCACATTCATGAAGGTGAAATAGAACTCCATAGACCAGTATTTTGCATCTCTAAGTGTGCGCCAAAAATTGTGCCAAAAACAGTATCGAGAAACTAGATGCACAGGAAGTGTTGGATTCCCTAGTCGCGTCCAAAAAAAGAAAAAATTGTGAGTGTCCGAAAAGCACTGATATTGTGGTGCCAACACTTCAGAAATAAAGCATAAGGGGCTAAAAAAAAAATTTATCTCAGAAGGTCAATAATGAAGGCACCCAAAAGAGTAGAATGACCATGAAAAGGGCCAGCAGGAGGACAGGAAGTCTTTGCTCTGTATCAATATGTTGTGTTCAATTTTTTTTTAATATCCTTTGATGATCACTGCCGGCTGAGTATAAAATGCTGTGAATTTTCTATTTCATGCATAACAACATGTCTGACGAAGAGAACTAGTATTCTCGAAAGTTCCACCATCAATTATCCTCAAAAAGGTATCGCCTGATTTCTTCTGATCTCCATGGCTAATACAGCACAAATCTACACGACTGTCAGCAGTAGAAGCCCTCATCAAGAGGAAAAAAAAGAGTGGAATGATCAGGCAGGAAAGTGAAATAGACATGGAGAGGACCAGCATGATTGCAGAGTCATGAAGAGAGTCAACGGTTGCATAGTAACAAGGGTAATATTAGGTCAGCAGGAGAGTCACCGAGGAGAGGGCAAGAGGAACCATGGAGCATGCAGAATATGAGACAACTGCAAGAGTATGAAGAGCATGCAGAGTATGAAGAATACAAGACAACTAGAAGAGTGTGAAAACCATGGACAGCATGAGAAATATGAGGCAATTGAAAGAGTATGAATGAAGAACATGTAAAGCATGAAGTATAATAGATAACTTGAAGTTTGAGAAGGACATGCAGAGCATGAAGAACACAAGGCAATTGCAAGAGGAAGAAGAACATGTAGAGCTTGAAGAATACAAGGCCACTGGAAGAGGAATAAGAACATGTAGAGCATGAAGAATACAAGGTAATTGGAAGAGGAAGAAGAACATGTAGAGCATGAAGAATACAAGGCAACGAGAAAAGGAAGAAGACAAAAACATTGTCGAGCCATGCAGAATACAAGGAACGAGAAGAGGAAGGCAGAAAATGTAGAGATGAAGAATACTAGGCAAGTGAACGAGAGGAAGAAGGACATGTAGACATGAAAATACTAGCAAGTGAAGAGGAAGAAGGCAAGTAGAGCATGAAGAATACTAGGCAACTGGAATAAGAAGATGAACATGTAGAGCATGAAGAATACTAGGCAAGTGAAAGAGGAAGAAGGACATGTAGAGCATGAAGAATACTAGGCAAGTGAAAGAGGAAGAAGGACATGTAGAGCATGAAGAATACTAGGTAACTGGAATAAGAAGATGAACATGTAGAGCATGAAGAATACTAGGCAACTGGAAGAGGAAGATGAACATGTTGAGCATGAAGAATACAAGGCAACGAGAAGAGGAAGAAGAACATGTAGAGCTGAAGAATACTAGGTAACTGGAAGAGGAAGATGAACATGTAGAGCATGAAGAATACAGGGCAACTGGAAGAGGAAGATGAACATGTAGAGCATGAAGAATAGTTAGATAGAATAAAATAGATAAAGGTAAGTAGAACACGCAGAGGATTAAAGTTACAAGACGACTTGCGTAGAAAAAGACAGAGAGGAAGAAAAACCATGAGATGATTCAAAGGATGGAAGTACTAAGATAACTAGAAGAGCAAGAAGAACACTGAGAAGTCAATCTTCGCAGGAGGAGAGCTATGACGCAGATGGAGAGTTCTCAGACTGGACTAGAGGGAAAATAATCATATTTCTCAACAAAAATGAAATAAACGCGAGGCATTTAAAAAAAAACTGAGAAGGTTTAATGTTCTTTATTGAATGATGCACATACAAGGCTTGTTCCTCATCAGCACATATCAGGGAAGGCCTCATTTTCTGGTTTTGGATAATAACATCCAGGTTGGGCTGTAGCTTTGGATTCCCACTTTTGGGTTCCATTAATATTTGACTTTTTTTTTTGTCGGCTTCTGGAACCGTTGTAGAAGTGAAGTCACAGTAGTTAAATATAATCTATCTATATATCTCTATCATCTGTAATATAATATAATACTGCACATCTTATGGAGACATTACTACCGTAGGTCATGGGTTTGACATGGAACAGTATGAGAACCTCCCAAACGATTACAACCAACCAATTCTTTATCTCTCCAATCTCGTTACTAGTGGTCGCATTCTCTGTAGACCCTCATGTATGCAACCATCAGTCATGGGTCATGGACGGAGGTCTGCTAAACGCTTGCTAATTATTCAAATTGGTTAGATTTGCATATCTAGGTACTCATAAGAACCAACCATCAATGTAACAGTCATGATTGGGTGGACATAGGGTTCCATTTTGATTTAAAGGGGAATTCCACCTAAATTTGTTTATGTGATGGAACCAAAGCCAAAGGCGTTGGGATGTTCTAATGAGTTCTTTGGCCCAATAATGATAGGGAAAGTCTACCCACTTATGACTTTAGAAGGTCCCCTTTAAATTTAGGGTAATGTAGTTCTGATTGTAGATGTGATTGGATGTTATGGGAGCACAGTTAGATGTAAAATATGGGTATGGGTGATGTATAATAATAAAACACATACAATAACATAATAAAAATATGCGTGGATATAAAAAATAGTGGAAATGCACATACAGCACAGACATGAAATGCTGGGATTTGTAGTCCCCCTCATAGCTGGAGAACCAGGGGTTTCCTAGATCTTTCTTATGATATTACTAGTGAGGGATTAAGTGCATTCAAAGGTTGGGCTAGACCATAAATGACATATGGCTTCCAGCTGATCTAAGGAACCCATGGCTTTCTATAGCTGAAGATCATGGGATTTAAAGGGGAAGTTCACTCTTTAGTCTGTAGTTCTCAGATGACCAGAGCATATCTCAGGTGTATGGCTGGAGGATGTATCCTCAAGGTGCCACCACCATCATAGCTGATTTAAAAGTGGACTTCCCCTTTAAGATGATAGTTGTACCATGTCAGGCGAGTGTGACAGCTTATGAGACTGATGAATATTGCAGTACAGTATATTCTATAGGATGGGGCACCTTTGCCCTCTGCTGACAGGTACCCTACACCTCGGGGGCCCCTGGCAGAGGGGGCAGCGCTCACAGCGTCAAGAATAAATAGTTTACACATAAATCTCCCTCCATATATATATTAGAAATATGTATATATTATATATATTTATATATATATTTATATCTTTATATCATCGAACACTATATACAGATGGACATGCGGACAAGGGGGGGTCACAGCATCATACAGGGATATACCCACCCATCACACGCGATTGGGATGGATTTCGGGTGACATACGGTACATACAAGGGAAGGGGGGCAATCTAATGACTTGTGGTATTTTGTTACAGTCCTGCTCTTGAAGACACCACAGAAGGGGACAGTAAGGACACAAGTGTCTACAGACCCCGCCCCTATGACTCTCACTGCTCGTATGAGGAATTCTGTGCAGTGTGGTCACGATGATGTCATAGTGATGTCACAGTTCTCGTTCCGGTGAGGTCACGGTGAGGTCACAGCTCGCTGCAGCGCTCCTGCTTGCTGTAATGGTCAAACTGGTTCTTCCATCGCATCATGTAGGCGCTCCAGCGATGGAACTCCACCTTCCACTGACGCTCCGCTTCATCGATGTTATCTGCAGACGTGGGGGAGGGAGACAGTAGGAAATGGAGACAGAGAGAGAGGGAAGAACAGCATAAGAAAAGACACAAAAAGATGGTGGAGAAAAAGAAGAAGAATCCCTACTTAAAAGCATTGTCATCCAGGGAAGGTTCTTGTTGCCTTCTTAAAGCTGTAATGGCTGCCAGAATGCGGATCGCCCAGGTTTTCCAGGAACAGATATAACTCGTGTGGTCTACTAGAAGGTCTTAGACACTTGGGGGGTCCTTGGGTCAGTTCTATGTCTATTTTTGGAGCTCCGGTGCCCACCACATCCACTAAAGTGTCTTTAGCCCTTTTATAGTGTTCTTATGGTCGATTTTCTGTCTGGGATTTTTTTTTATTTCAAAAAGTCCCAAAAAAGTCTCAAAATGCATAAAAAGTCTCAGCACATCCACCAGCAGGGACTGGAGTGACTTTTTGCATAAGTCTCCATAAGTCATGAATCTTGCTTTGCACGATGTTGCACTAGCAGTAAGTAGTTCTATGTTTACACCAGATTAATATAGTATAATTATAGTATATAGAATAATTAGTATATAGTCCTGTGAGACATTTTAGAAGTAAAAAGTCTCAAAAATCCTTAATGCAACTACTTTGAGATTTTTTTTTTTACACAAAAAAAGTCCAGAAAAAACAATAATAAATAACCCCCTAGGTATCCGCATAATAGGTGTGTGTGTGAGTGGGGGGGCTATTTACTTATGAATAGTTAGTGAAGATAGCTTACACAGCAATTACAGTCTTCAAATCAACATCAACATCAGGATTTTATCGAAAATCTGATTAATAGTACAGACAGGAATGGGGATACATGATAGGAAACAAACGATTGTGGATTCTAGAGGAAAATCTGATTAATATCACATGAGGAATGAGGGGGTATGTGATGAAAAATGAATATTAAAGTCTCTACCTGAATTTGTTCTAGAGTAAAATCTGATTATAAGTGCAGAGACAGTTGTAGAATACTCAATATTTATTGCGTTTCCATCCTACATGGGGGTTATCTGTGCCTGCACTATTAATCAGATTTTTTTTTCCCTCGAGTTCATTAGGTAGATCATTTTAATGATATTTTTCCCATCATACACAGACAGTCTCTGGGTTATGTACAAGATAGGTTACAGGCAGTCCCCTACTTACAGACGACCCCTAGTTGCAGACGGACCTCTCTGCCCACTGTGACCTCTGGTGAAGCTCTCTGGAGGCTTTACTATATTCCCAGACTGCAATTATCAGCTGTAAAGTGTTTGTAATGAAGCTTTAATCCTTGGTCCCATTACAGCAAAATTTATGAAACTTCAGTTGTCACTGGGGCAAATAGTTTTTTTTAATATATATATATATATATATACAGTTTTGACTTGCATACAAATAGGGCAGAAAGGGTCCGTTTGTAACTAGGATTTGTCTGTAAGTCGGGCGTCCTTAAGTCAAGGACCACTAGATTGCTTTTTACCATGTATCCTAATCTGTGTCTGCACTAGCAATCAGATTTCTCTGTAGATCACACAAGATCAACCATCTAAGTGTAATCTAGTTACAAATCTGATTTTCGTTCCATGCAGGGATGGGGATACCTGGTAGGAAACAATTACGCATTCTAGGGAAAAATTCAATTACTAGCACATGAGAGATGGGGGATATATGATGGGAAATGCAGAATTAATCCTCTACCTAATGTACTCTAGAAGAAAATCTGATTATTAGTGTAGACACAGACGGGGAAATAGGATGAGGACAGAATGTATTCCGACTTAATGTATTCTAGTGAAAAATCTGATTAACAGTGGTGGCTAGGATGGGGAAACTTGATGGAAACCCCGCCCCAAATTATTAAAATTCTCCACCCAAAAGTGCTCTGTTGAAAAATATTGAACTGAACGAAGAGGCCATTCAATACTATAGAAATATCGAAAAAAATAGCTGAGCACAAGACTCGGATATCTTCTGAATTTGCTGTTTAGCTCACAATCTATTAGTCCGGGTAGTGGGTGGCCCACCCGAACCCCCATGTAAACTCTGGGTCCTCTCATCTCCAGTGATAACAGGACCCCCATTCTCCTAGACTAAAGGGTCTGTTCTTGTGATCCGTGCTGTTGGACTCCACCGGTCAGATTGATATCCCCTATCGCCGTACCGCCATTGCCGTCTATGGGGATGTATATGCGGCCACAGATTTGCGGTCGCATGCACGTCCCCGCAGACGCCAGTGTGAATGAGCCCTAAACAACAGGGGAAAAAAAGGATGAAACTTGAAATTAGAAAAATCTGATTAATAGTGCAGGGTGAGATGGAGATACCATATTGAAAACACACTATATTTCGAGACGCTGCTTAAATTTATTGGAGAGAAACATCTGATTTTACAAGTTCTAGTAATTGATCACCGATCCTTAGGATAATGCGCCAATCAGCTGCCAGGTGGGGGTAGTGGTCCTCTGGTGAGTGGTGCTTCTGCATCATAGGCCAGTGGCACCAAGCTCAGCCAGTATACAATGTAATGTGAATTTAATACTTAATTGCACCAGTCCTGGTCAATCCCTTCACACGATGTATGCCGGCCGTACCGTAATATCGGCGCCGGGGAGAGGGGGAGGGGGTGAGTGCTGCTCCCCCCACCCCTCTCCATAGTAATATAAGGTGCACGGCACAGTATTCTGGGGAAAGATAGTACATGTCCTATATTTCTCCCGGCTACGGAACATTACATGGTAACACGTGCGGCATCGTACCGCTCCCGTATGGCGCTGCGTGCCCATTGCCGTGTATACCCGTCTCCCATACGTCCATGTGAATGTAGCCTAAGATGGGGTTACATAAATGGAAACAAACAATAAACGATTTCTCCAGCCAATGTATTGTTGTTTTTTTTCAATATAAAAATCTGATTAATACATTTTTAAATCAGATTTCTCTATGGAATATATTTTAAGGAGAAATTACTTACACGCCTACATGGTAATACATGATGAGAACAAAGAATAATTAAAGTTCTCCACCTAAAAGTATTTTATAGAAAAAAAATCTAATTAATAGTGCAGGCTGATGGGGGACAATCTCAAGCAGATGTGAAAGTCCAGTTATTAGGGCCAAAACTAGGAAATATAGTCTAGAACGTTCCTAGCAGTCGTTTATATTGAATTCCCACGGTCAAGGCGAGGCTCTCATTGAATACATTCTGTGGTAATAATCAGATTTTTGGGTTAAACCCCTTTTACATGATTACATTATTAAAGAGAACCCGTCATGCAAAATAACCCCCCTAAACTAAATATATTTTCATAAACTGCCATTAGAGAGCATTGCCTCTATCCCTTCATTGTCCCTCTACATGCCTGTAAACCTAAGCAATGAGGTCCTAAAGCTGTATGCAAATGACCTGTGAAATGTCCAATGAAGCATTAGCATATTCAAGCTGTCCACCTTATTCATGAGTGGGAGGCACAGCCACACCCCCAGTGCTTGACTGACATAATGATGTGATGGCTGCACCATGTGCTGGTGGCCACGCCCCCTGCAGCCTGTGTGTGCCATGTTATAGCAGAACATGTCAGGCACTTGTGTAGCTGATGTCTGTGTCTCTCACCTGTGTATTAGGAGGATGCAGCATGTCAGCAGATGCAGCACACACACTAGCAATGCTTTACTATACATTACACACAGACATGAGCAGGGGGAGGAGAGGGGAGGGGGAACAGGGGTGACATCACTGCCTCTGACCATGTGACCAGCCTCATTTACATGATAAAGAATAGATGATTTTACAATGAATAATGTATGAAATAACTAGATAAAGGCTGGGATGGATCCTTGTGAGCTGCTCCAACAGGTAGTAGTGACAGGACTAGTGACACAGACCTGATGACAGGTGTCCTTTAAGGCGCTAAGGTATTTGATGGCGCTATATAAGTAAAGATTATTATTATTACACTATTATAAGAACCCAAACAATGAGTTATGGGCTAAATTATTATTTTTGGGTGGTATGATCTCACTACACTGTATACAGAGGTTATTTCTGGATGGATCTTAAAGGGATTGATTGCCCATCAGCATCCGATACATTAGAGTTACAGATGAGTTTCCTTCCTCCTCTTCCTCTATCCTAGGGTCTTACACCTGCCCCCAGATACAATACAATACATCATGGTCCGGCATTGTAGGACCAAGATAGAGACTTAAATAAGGGGGAGTAACAAAAATCCCCTAATTTTTGTTTCATCCTGGAATGGAAACTTTTCTGTCTAGTGTCTTAAAATTCAATCCTAACAAGTATTACTCATATTGCTGATGGTTTGTTACAGTGCATCATTGAAGTTCATGATCAGTCGTCTATCTAGGACCAGTAGGTGGCGCTCATTACAAACAAGCTAAATAACATACTAAAGCAGCCCCCACTAGATGGCGCTTTCTGAATACAGATAAAGTAATAGAATTACTCATCTCCATGGCGCTTATGGCATATAATCTAAATAATCACACAGCTTAGTGGTCCTCACCCCATATTAGCTGAATATGTTAGTATATATATGGTGGATCCAACAGTCACCACTAGGTGTCGCTCACTGTCTACATAGTAATAATAAATTGATACAGTCACCACTAGGTGGCGCTCACTGTCTACATACTAATAATACATTGATACAGTCACCACTAGGTGGCCGCATCACGTCTCCATACTAATAAACATTGATCAGTCACCACTAGTGTCGCTCACTGTCTACATACTAAAATTTTGATTACAGTCACCACTAGGTGGCGCTCACTGTCTATATACTAATAATTAATTGATACAGTCACCACTAGGTGGCGCTCACGGTCTACATACTAATAATAAATTGATACAGTCACCACTAGGTGGCGCTCACTGTCTACATACTAATAATTAATTGATACAGTCACCACTAGGTGGCGCTCACGGTCTACATACTAATAATACATTGATACAGTCACCACTAGGTGGCGCTCACTGTCTACATACTAATAATAATTGATACAGTCACCACTAGATGGCGCTCACTGTCCACATACTAAGATCAAAATTTTACAGTCACACCACTAGTGGCTTCTCCACACTGTATATACTAATAATACATTTGATACAGTCACCACTAGGTGGCGCCTCACTGTCTACATATTAATAATAATTTATATCAACACCACTAGATGCGCCTCACTGTCCACATACTAATAATAACTTGATGCAGTCCACCACTAGATGGCGCTCACTGTCCTCACATATACATTGAACAGTCACCACTGGTGGCGCTCACTGTCTACATACTAATAATAGTACACATCACCACTAGATGGCGCTCACTGTCTACATACTAATAATAAATTTATACAATCACCACTAATGGCCTCACTGTCTACATACTCATAACAATTGCTACAGTCACCCACTAGGTGTCGCTCACTGTCTACATACGTCATAAACCCAGTTGATACAGTCCACCACTAGGTGGCGCTCACTGTCTACACAATAATACATTGGTACAGTCACCACTAGGTGGGCGCTCACTGTCTACCATGTAATAATAATTTGATACAATCACCACTAGTGGCGCTCACTGTCTACATACTATAAACTTGATATAGTCACCACTAGGGCGCTCACTGTCTACATACTAATAAAATTGATGCATCCCCACTAGATGGCGCTCACTGTCTACATACTATAATACATTGATACAGTCACCACTAGGTGGCGCTCACTGTCCTAACATACTAATCAAAGTTGAATACACTCACCACTAGTTGGCGCTCACTGTCTACATAAATAATAATTGATACATCCAGACTAGGTGGCGCTCACTGTCTACATACTAATAATAAGTGATTACGTCTCCCACTAGATGGCGCTCACTGTCCACATACTAATACATAAATTTATACAGTCCCACTAGTTCGCTCACTGTAGATATCTTAATAATACATTGATACAGTCACCCCAGGTGGGCGCTCACTGTCTACATATTAAAATAATTTATACAATCCACCACTAGATGGGCTCGTCACTGTCCACATACTAATAATAAATTGATGCAGTACACTAGATGGCGCTCACTGTCTACATACTAATAATACATTGATACCTCACCACTAAGTGGCGCTCACTGTCTACAACTAATAATCCTTGATACAATCACCACAAGTGGCGCTCACTGTCTACATACTAATAATTTACTACAATCACACCACTAGATGGCGCTCACTTTCGACCTACTCATAACAATTGCTACAGTCACCACTAGGTGGCGCTCACTGTCGACATACTCATAATATTATACAACGTCACCACTAGTGGCGCTCACTGTCTACATACTAATATACGATTGGTTCAGTCACCACTAGGTGCGCTCACGTCTACATATCAAACTAATTTACCACTCACCACTAGGTGGCGCTCACTGTCTACATACTATAATAATTGATATAGTCACCACTAGGTGGCGCTCACTGTCCTACAATACTAATAATAAATTGATTGCCAGTCACCACTAATGGCCTCACTGTCTACTACTAATATACATATCGTCACCACAGTGGCGCTCACTGTCTACATACTAATAAATTGATACACTCACCAACTAGGTGGCGCTCACTGTCTACATGATTAATAAAATTATACAGTCACCACTAGTTGCGCTCACTGTCTACATACTAATAATAATTGAATTACGTCCACACTAGATGGCGGCTCACTGTCCCACAACTAATCAATAAATTAATACAGTCCCACTAGGTGGCGCTCACTGTATATTAACTATAATACATTGATACGTCACCACTAGGTGGCGCTCACTGTCTACATATTAATAATATTTATACCTCAACCACTAGATGGGCGCTCACTGTCCCATACTAATAATAATTGATGCAGTCACCACTAGATGCGCTCACTGTCTACATACTAATAATACATGATACACAGTCACCACTAGTGGCGCTCACTGTCTACATACTATATATAATGGATACAATCACCACTAGACGGCGCTCACTGTCTACATACTAATAATACTTTATACAATCAACCACAGATGGCGCTCACTGTCTACATCCTCATACAATTGCTACCAGTCACCACTAGATGGCGCTCACTGTCTACATACTCATAACAATTGCTCCGTCACCACTAGGTGGCGCTCACTGTCTACTACTCATTAATACATTGATACAGTCACCACTATGTGGCGCTACTGTTCTACATACTAATAGCATGGGTACCAGTCACCACTAGGTGGCGCTCACTGTCTCCATACTAATGAATCCATTGGTATTCCCACTAGGTGCGCTCACTGTCTACATATTATAATAATTGATACATCACCACTAGGTGGCCTCACTCCTACCATACTAATAATACATGATATAGTCACCATTAGGTGGCGCTCACCTGTCTACAACTAATAAAAAATTGATGCAGTCACCACTCAGATGGCGCTCACTGTCTACATACTAATATATCATTGATACGTCCACCACTAGGTGGCGCTCACTGTCTACATCAAGTAAATAATTGATACACTCCCACTAGTGCGCGCTCCTGTCTACATACTAATAATAATTTATACAATCATCCCACTGGATGGCTCTCACTGTCTACATACTAATAATAAATTGATGCAGTCACCCACAGGTGGCGCTCACTGTCTACAAACTGCAGATTAGAGCATTGAGTGATAATCCTTAAAGTGAGTCTCTACCTAGTCATGGATCTGAAAACGGGAACCAACCACTGCCAGTGTGAATTAGTGCTGGCACGGCTTCGTATATCCAGCCACTAGGTGGCACTGCCAGTTATGTTTTGTAATGACGTGGTTAATATCTCTAATGGAGGAGGCATGCATTGTGACTGGTGTGTCAGCATGACCTGCGTGCATTTCTTATTATTACTATTATTGATGGAGTACATAAAAGAAAGTAAAATAAAGGCAATAAAAGTGAAATGTAAGATGAAGAATTAAATTTTTGACTGATAAATAGAGCCGGGCGGAAGGCGATGATGGAAGTGAGGCATGTGGGAGATGTTATCTGGGTGGAGGTACGTTCCTAGTTCTCTGCGTGTTTATGGCGCGGTCACGTTTTATGCTGCCTATGAGCACCCACGGGTGAGCAGCAGCAGGGTGGGCGTGTTTCCGGAGCAGTTCGAGCAGGCCCTCGGGTGGCTACACAGGGAGAAAGTCACAAGTCAGATCACAGATCACAACAAATCACCGCCTCCCGCTTCTCCACCACACAAAAACATCAAAACGCCAATTTAAACCAGTCTTATTTTTGTTTCACATCACCAGAACACGTATGAAATTTTATTTGCCCCAGTCGCATTTCGGAGGCGAATCTACATTATATATTAAAATGAAAATTTAAAGTCAATTTTTTTTGGAATATCGAAAAATGTCATTCTTATGATTATCTCTTCATTCGTGCCCTAATTAGTGTACAATGACTGAACCCTCCTCCTGATTGGCGTCCGCTATGATTGCAGAACATAAGACATAAAGAAGTGTTAATCATAGATCTGAGGAACTACCTCCTGTTAAAGGGGATATGCAGATGAGAAAACGGCTCTATTCAAAGGATTGTGCACAACACAATGATACCTTAGTCGTATCAGATCAATGTACAACACTGCAATACCAGACACATCCTGTGGTCAACGGTGGCGCTGTTTTACTACCTCATACTATACCTAACAGTAATTATCAAGGGACAAGGTCTGCAAGTATTATCCCACTACTACATATTGTACATGCCAATGTGAAGCATGGGGAGCAAGCATCAGGCTAAAACCACTCATATTGGTATATTTAAAGGGAACCTTCACCAGTTTTATTCCACTAAACTACGAGCCCCTCACATAGGGTGCTATGAACCAATCTTTCTAGAATTGTCCTCTTGTTTATGAAATCTCACCCTTACCTATTAAAAAAAAAAATATCCCCCAAAGTCAGGCCAATATGACTCTCTTCTCACCTCAATGAGATGAGTCAGATTTGTCACCTTCAAAGCTTCTGTTCTATACCACCCAAAACATGCTTTTGCATCATATTAAAGATAAAATAGTCTTCTGACAGATCCCACCCAAAGCCAGAGCGACAGAGTAAAGGATCTCATGTTTCAGATCACTTTACAGCTTTGCATCTACAGAACCAGAGTACAGGCAGCTAAAGACTTGGAAACCAAGCTGTAGCTAAGATCAAACTCCCGCCTATTTTCAACAATGTTATCTTCTCGGTTCTGTAACTCAGAATGACTTCTTATCTTTTAATATGACACCAGCAGCATGTTCGTAGGTGGCTACAGACATGATATAAGGGCTTCTGACGTGACACTCCCTGCAGCCATAAACTTGACTCATCTCATGTGAGGTACCAGGTGAGAAGAGTCATATTTGCCTACTTTAGGTAATGGTGAGGATTCACATAGAAAGGAATTCCAGAAGGGACCATTTCATACCCTGAGGGGGGCAGAACTCTGACGAGGTTCCATTAAAGCCACATAATGAGGGACTAGGATAGTGGGGGCTTATGGGCATGATGCCATCCCGGGTGCGCGCCCTAGACCACTGTAAGGATCCTAAATATCTGGATCACCTTGTATAAGTTATCACTTGCAGCAGGTGAGAGCAGATTTTACAGATTACAAAAAGTCCCCAAATGGAGTGAATTACGGGAGGGAAAAGGTACGATATACAGCAACAGGTCCTGTCTACGGTAATCTCCCGGGACTACAATCCCAGCATGACAATGTGGATACACAGCCTGACTTCCTAGTGACCTGTATGGTAGGTACATCCTGGGCGCTATGCTGGCCTCTGATATGGCCATTTAGGTCGTTTATTAGGGACACATATGTATTAAAGGGAATTATCAGCAGCGTGACCATACAGACAGCAGCCGCTGTTAGGTCCTGTCCCTGGGAGATCTGCGTGCAGACCGCTCTGTGTATGTTGTTAGTAGCGCAGGATCGCAAAAAATGGATTTATATCTCCAATATGGTGGGGGGGGGGGGGTCCTTACAACTGCAGTGCTCTTAGTTCTCTACTTCCACCCCCTCACCCTGCTTAAAGGGCCACCCAGTCATCTAACAGGGAATTTTACCTGTACACCCAGTTCTTATCCCGCTCCCTGTATTAAAAAACCCTATCTCTATACTCACCATCACTTGCTCTCCCTCTTCTTCCCTGCCCGGCGTACACCTGATGTTCGTGATGTTCACGGCCGGTGGACTCATAGTATGTGCGCGCCTGCAGGCTGTCAGCAGGAAAGAGAAGAAGACAGATGCCACGCCCAGAAAGCCGGAGGGAAGTTTTAAGTATATTTTTTTGGGCTCTTCCGTGGCCATTTCCATTATAGGGGGCTCTGCTGTGGATATTTTCATTAGGTGGGGGGGAGGGGTAGGGAGCTCCTGCTGTGGACATTACAATAAGGGAGGCTCTGCTTGTCATTTCATTAAAGGGGGCTGTGACTGTGGACATTGCATTAAATGAGGTCTTTTCTCTGGACATTCATTAATGGGGGTGCTAGGGGGGCTCTACTGTGGCCATTCCATTACAGGGGGCATCCTGCTGTGGCCATTCCATAAAGGGGGCATCTGCTTTGGCCTGTTCATTAAAGGGGCATCTGCTGGACATTCCATGTGCATCTGCTGTGCATTCATTAGGGTGGCATCTGCTGTGGCCATTTCATTAAAGGGGCATCATGCTTTGCGGCCATTTCATTAAAGGGGGCATCTGCGTTGTGGCACATTTCATTAATGAGGTGCGCTGCTGCTGACATTTTAATTGGTTTGTCAGCGGGATGCATTTCCCCCCCCCCCTCCCCCCCTAGGCTTATACTTGCGTCAATAAGTTTTCCCATTTTTCTTTTGTGGTAATGGGGAATACTATTTGTTCTTTGCCTTATACTTGGGAATGTATGTATATATGTATGATTATGTATGGTATGTATTCTTTATTTTCCTCATACTGAAAAGGCCAAAGACAAGGGACATTATAGGTGTGTGTGTGTTTCTAATTCGCCTCGGGCGGCAGAGGGACTAGGTTCACCCCTGCCCCTCCTTCTGGTCTAAGTGACTTAATATTTTACAAGAACCTTTGGTGACTGTAAGTTGTGAGCTAGGGGAGGGGTCTATGAGCAGTTTTTGCAGTGAACTCAGAGCACAGCAGTGTGAGGACATCCCAGATCTGCAATCCGGTGACTATAAACCCTAATTAGTTTCTAAGAAAAATCTAATTCATATCCCTGTAGGGATGGTGGATAAGAAGGTCTGGCAGCGTTACGCCGGGCAAACGCGGAACACAGCGGTGATTAGTGAGAACATACCATCTAACATCAGGAGGTAGGCTGAAGGAGTACAGTTCATGGGTTAAGCATGTAAGACGCACAGTACGTGTTAGTACAAAAAACGATACATTCCTCAGTTAGATATTACACAAGAACGTCACACACAGAGGTCATTAACAGGTTAAGTGAGCGCGTTATCATCCAATGTTCAGGTAGTCATCCTTCTTGTTAATGCTGTTTATAACACTGCTGGGTTTTATGGATACACTGCGTATACAGGAAGGGGGGGGCGATATACACATAGAAAGCTGCACATCAGTGGCCGTGGGTTTAATTGCATTCAATTAATCTTGAGAGTTTGCAGAACGTCTTTATCTATAAAGACTGAATGTACGCCTGAGGCTAGATCGACAGGACTACAATCCTGAATATAATGTACTGCCTGAGGAACTAGATAGACAGACTACAAGCCCGAATAATTGTAACTCTGCCCTGAGACTAGATAGGCAGGACTACACATCCCGATAAATGTACTGCCTGAGACTAGATAGACCGGACTTACACATCCTGAATATATTGTACTGCCTGAGAACTAGATAGGGCAGGACTCACAATCCCGAATATAATGTCTGCCTGAGACTAGATAGGCAAGACTACAATCCTGATATATGTACGGCCGGACTAGATAGTGGGAAGACTACATCCTGAATATATGTATCTGCCTGAACTATATTGCAAGACTGCAATCCTCTGGTATATGTACGGCCCGAGACTAGATGGGAAGACTACAATCCCAAGTATACAGTCACCACTAGGTGGCGCTCACTGTCTACATACTAATAATAATTGATACAGTCACCACTAGATGGCGCTCACTGTCCACATACTAATAATAAATTTATACAGTCACCACTAGGTGGCGCTCACTGTATATATACTAATAATACATTGATACAGTCACCACTAGGTGGCGCTCACTGTCTACATATTAACTAATAATTTATACAATCACCACTAGATGGCGCTCACTGTCCACATACTAATAATAAATTTGACTCTTCACCACTAATGGCGCTCACTGTCCTACATACTAATAAACATTGATACAGTCACCACGATGTGGCGCTCCCTGTCTCATACTAATAATATTGATAGCATCACCACTAGATGGCGCTCCACTGTCTGACATACTAATAATAAATTTCTACATCAACCACTAAGTGCTCTTACTTGTCCTACATCCTCATAACAATTGCTACAGTCACCACTAGGTGTCGCTCACTGTCTACTAGCTCATCATACAATTGATCAGTCACCACTAGGTGGCGCTCACTGTTACATACTAATAATACATTGTACAGCTCACCACTAGTGTGGCCGCTCACGTCTCCCATATAATACATAATTGATACACTCACCACTAGTTGGTCGCTCACTGTCTACATACTATAATATTGGATTCAGTCACCACTAGGTTGCTCTCCTGTCTATATACTAATAATAATTGATCATCACCATAGATGGCGCTCCACTTGTCTGCATACTAATAATACAATTGATACGTCACCACTAGGTGGCGCTCACTGTCTACTACTACTAATCTAAATTGATACACGTCACACCACTAGGTGGCGCTCACTGTCTTACTATAATAATAATTTGATACAGTCAGCCCACTAGGTGGCGCTCACTTGTCTACATACTAAAATAATTGAAACAGCTCCACCACTAGATGGCGCTCACTGTCCACATACTAACATACAATTTTCCAGTCACAACTAGTGAGCTTTCACCCCTGTAGATATACTAATAATACATTTAACAGTTCACCACTGGTGTGCGCCCCTGCTCTACATATTATAATAATTTATATCAATCACCACAGATGCGCTCACTTGTCCACATACTAATAGATAACTTGATGCAGTCCCCCATAGAGGCGCTCACTGCTACCTCCGCATGATACATTGATACAGTCACCACTAGCGTGGCGCTCATCTGTCCTACATACTATAATAGTACAATCACCACAGAGATGGCGCTCACTGTCTACATAACTATATAATTTAATACAATCACCACTAATGGCGCTCACTGTCGTACATACTCATAACACTTGCGTACAGTCACCCACAGGTGCGCTCACTGTCTACATACTCATAAAACAGTGAACCGTCCCCCTAGGTGGCGCTCACGTCTACAGCAATAATACATTGTACAGTCACCACTAGGTGGCCGCTCACTGTCATACTTAATAATAATTTGATCAATCACCACTAGTGTGCGCTCACTGTCCTACATACTATTCATTGATTAGTCACACTACGGTGGCGCTCACTGTCTACATACTAATATAAATTGATGTCAGTCCCCACTAGATGGCGCTCACTGTCTACATACTAATAATACATGATCACAGTCACCACTAGTGTGCGCTCACTGTCTACATACTATAATAAATTGAAACCTCAACCACTAGGTGGCTGCTCACTGTGCTACATATTAATAATAATTTTATACCGTCCAACTAGGTGGCGCTCACTGTCTACATACTAATAATAATTGAATTACCGTCCACCCACTAGTGGCTCTCACTGTCCACATACTAATCAATAAATTATACAGTCCCCACTTAGGTGTCGCTCACTGGAATATCTTAATAATACATTGATACGTCACCCAGGTGGCCGTCACTGTCTACTCTTAACTAATAATTTATACAATCAACCACACTAGATGGCGCTCGCACTGCCACTACTAATAATAAATGTGGATGCGTCAACACTAGATGGCGCTCCTGTCTACTAACTAATAATCACATTGATACGTCACCACTAGGTGCGCTCACTGTCTACAACTAATATACCTTGATACAATCACCACAGATGGCGCTCCTGTCTACATACTAATAATAATTTATAACAATCACCACACAGATGGCGCCCACTGTTCTACCTACTCATAACAATTGCTACGTCACCACTAATGTGCGCATCACTGTCTACATCACTCATAACAATTGCTACATCACCACTAGTTGGCGCTCACTTACTACTTATAATACTACATTGGTACAGTCACCACTAGGTGCCCTCACGTTCTACATTAATAAACTAATTGTACCAGTCACCACGAGGTGGCGCTCACTGTCTACATACTAAAATAATTGGTAAGTCACCACAGTTGGCGCTCACTGTCTACATACTTAATAATATTGATACCTCACCACTATGGCCCATCACGTGTCTACATACTAATAACTACATTTGATATCGTCACCATAGGTGGCGCCATGTCTACATACTAATAATAAATTGATACAGTCACCACTAGGTGGCGCTCACTGTCTACATACTAATAATAAATTGATACACTCACCACTAGGTGGCGCTCACTGTCTACATACTAATAATAATTTATACAATCACCACTGGATGGCTCTCACTGTCTACATACTAATAATAAATTGATGCAGTCACCACTAGGTGGCGCTCACTGTCTACAAACTGCAGATTAGAGCATTGGAGTGAATAATCCTTAAAGTGAGTCTCTTACCCTAGTCAGGGATCATGAAAACGGGAACCCACCACTGCCCAGTGTGAATATAGTGCTGGCACGGCTTCGTTAATATCCAGCCACTAGGTGGCACTGCCAGTTATGTTTGTAAATGACGTGGTTAATATCTCTAATAGGAGGAGGCATGCATTGTGACTGGTGTGTCAGATGACTGCGTGCATTTTATTATTATTACTATTATTGATGGATAACATAAAAGAAAGTAAAATAAAAGGCAATAAAAGTGAAATGTAGAAGAAGAATATAAATTTATTGACTGTATAAATAGATGACGGGCGGAAGGCGATGATGGAAGTGAGGCATGCTGGGAGATGTTATCTGGGTGGAGGTAGCGTTACTAGTTCTCGCGTGTTTATGGCGCGGTCACGTTTTATGCTGCACTATGAGCACCCACAGGGTGAGCAGCAGCAGGTGGGGGCTGTTTCGGGAGCAGTTCGAGCAGGGCCCTCGGGTGGCTACAAGGGAGAAAGTCACAAGTCAGATCACAGATCACCAACAAATCACACATACTAATAATAAATTGATGCAGTCACCACTAGATGGCGCTCACTGTCTACATACTAATAATACATTGATACAGTCACCACTAGGTGGCGCTCACTGTCTATATACTAATAATAATTGATACACTCACCACTAGGTGGCGCTTCCACGGTCTTCGATACGAAAATAAATTGTACAGTCACCACTAGGTGGCGCTCACTGTCGTATATACTAATAATTAATTGATACATAACACATTCCACTAGGTGGCGCCACACGGTCTACATACTAATAATACTTGATACAGTCCCCACCCTAGGGTGGCGCTCACTGTCCTACATACTAAATAATGAACAGTCCACCACTAGATGGCGGCTCACTGTCCACATACTAAGATAAATTATCCAGTCACACTAGTGGAGCTTTCACCAAAATGTATATAGCTAATAATACATTGATACAGTCACCACTGGTGGCGCTCCTGTCTACATATTACTAATAATTTATACAACACCACAGATGGCGCCTCACTGTCCACATACTAATAATAAATTGACTCATCACCACTAGATGGCGCTCACTGCCTACCTGATAACATTGATACAGTCACCACGATGGTGGCGCTCCCTGTCTCATACTATAATATTGATACATCACCACTAGATGGCGCTCCACTGTCTACATACTATAATAATTTATACATCACCACTAAGTGCTCTCACTTGTCTACATCCTCATAACAATTGCTACAGTCACCCACTAGGTGCGCTCACTGTCTACATACCTCATAACCTACATGTGAACGTCCCACCTAGGTGGCGCTCACTGTCTACAGCAATAATACATTGGTACAGCTCACCACTAGTGTGGCCGCTCACTGTCTACTTAATAATAATTGATACAATCACCACTATTGTGCGCTCACTGTCTACATACTATTAATACTTGATCATAGTCACCACTAGGGCCTCCTGTCTTACATACTAATATAATTGATGCATTCCCCACTAGATGGCGCTCACTTTGCTACATACTATAATACATTGATACAGTCACACTAGTGGCGGCTCATGTCTAACTACTAATCTAATAGTTGAATACACTCACACACAGGTTGGCGCTCACTGGCTTACAATAAATAATAATTTATACATCCACTAGGTGGCGCTCACTTGTCTACATACTAATAATAATTGATTACACGTCACCCACTAGATGGCGCTCACTGTCCACATACTAATCATAAATTTATCAGTCCCACTAGTGCGCTCACTGTGAGATACTAATATACATGATACAGTCACCCCAGGTGCGCTCACTGTCTACATCTTAAACTAATTTATACAATCACCACTAGATGTGCTCTACTGTCCACCACTAATAATAACTGTGGATGCACGTAACCTAGAGGCGCTCCTGTCTACAACGAATAATACATTGATACCTCACCACTATGTGGCGCTCATCTGTCCTACATACTAAATAATCTTGATACAATCACCACTAAGATGGTCGCTCCTGTCTACATAACTAATAATTTATACAATCACCACTAGATGGCGCTCACTGTCTACATACTCATAACAATTGCTACAGTCACCACTAGGTGGCGCTCACTGTCTACATACTCATAATACATTGATACAGTCACCACTAGGTGGCGCTCACTGTCTACATACTAATAATACATTGGTACAGTCACCACTAGGTGGCGCTCACTGTCTACATATTATAATATTGATCAATCACCACTAGGTGGCGCTCACTGTCTACATACTATTCAATTGATATAGTCACCACTAGGTGGCGCTCACTTGTCACAATACTAATAATAAATTGATATGCAGTCACCACTAATGGCGCTCACTGTCTACATACTAATAATACATGATCCACGTCACCACTAGGTGGCGCTCACTGTCTACATACTAAATAAATTGATAACACTCACCAACTAGGTGGCTCTCACTGTCTACATGATTAATAATAATTATACGTCACCACTAGTGGTCGCTCACTGTCTACATACTAATTAATAATTGAATTACCGTCCACCACTAGATGGCGCTCACTGTCCCACATACTAATAATAAATTTATACAGTCCCCACTGGTGGCGCTCACTGTATATACTAATAATACATTGATACAGTCACCACTAGGTGGCGCTCACTGTCTACATATTAATAATAATTTATACAATCACCACTAGATGGCGCTCACTGTCCACATACTAATAATAAATTGATGCAGTCACCACTAGATGGCGCTCACTGTCTACATACTAATAATACATTGATACAGTCACCACTAGGTGGCGCTCACTGTCTACATACTAATAATAATTGATACAATCACCACTAGATGGCGCTCACTGTCTACATACTAATAATAATTTATACAATCACCACTAGATGGCGCTCACTGTCTACATACTCATAACAATTGCTACAGTCACCACTAGATGGCGCTCACTGTCTACATACTCATAACAATTGCTACAGTCACCACTAGGTGGCGCTCACTGTCTACATACTCATAATACATTGATACAGTCACCACTAGGTGGCGCCTCACTGTTCTACATTAATAATACAATGGTACATGTCACCACAGGTGGCGCTCACTGTCTACATACTAAGTAATACATTGGTAAGCTCACCACAGGTTGCGCTCACTGTCTACATATTAATAATATTGATACAATCACCACTAGGTGGCCGCTCACGTCTACATACTAATAATACATTTGATATGTCACCATTAGGTGGCGCTCACTGTCTACATACTAATAAATAGAAATTGAGCAGTCACCACTAGATGGCGCTCACTGTCTACATACTAATATACATTGATACGTCCACCTACTAGGTGGCGCTCACTGTCTACATACTATAATCAATTGATACACTCACCACTAGGTGCGCTCCTGTCTACATACTAATAATAATTTATACAATCAACCCACTGGATGCTCTCACTGTCTACATACCTAATAATAAATTGATGCAGTCCCCACTGGTGGCGCTCACTGTCTACAAACTGCGACTGTAAGAGCAGTGGATGAATAATCCTTAAAGTTAGCTCTCTACCTATCAGGATCATGAAAGCGGGAACCACCACTGCCCAGTGTGAATATAGTGCTGGCACGCTTTCGTAATATCCAGCCACTAGGTGGCACTGCCATTATGTTTTGTAAATGACGTGGTTAATATCTCTAAGGAGGAGGCATGCATGTGACTGGTGTGTCAGCATGACCTGCGTGCATTTTCTTATTATTACTATTATTGATGGATACATAGAAAGTAAAATAAAGGCAATAAAGTGAAATGTAAGATGAAGAATATCAAATTTATTGACTGATAAATAGAGACGGCGGAAGGCGATGATGGAAGTGAGGCATGTGGGAGATGTTATCTGGGTGGAGGTATCGTTCCTATTCTCCGCGTGTTTATATGGCGCGGTCACTTTTATGCTGCACTATGAGCACCCACGGGTGAGCAGCAGCAGTGGGGGGTTTCGGGAGCAGTTCGAGCAGGCCCCTCGGGTGGCTACAGGGAGAAAGTCACAAGTCAGATCACAGATACACAACAAATCACCGCCTCCCGCGTCTCACCCACACAAAAACATCAAAACGCCAATTTTAACCAGTCTTATTTTTGTTTCACATCACCAGAAACGTAGAAATTTTATTTGCCCCATTCCGCATTTCGGAGGCGAATCTACATTATATATTTAAAATGAAAATTTAAAGTCAATTTTTTTTTTGGATAATCGAAAAATGGTTCATTCTTATGATTATCTCTTCATTCGTGCCCTAATTAGTGTACAATGACTGAACCCTGCCTCCTGATTGGCGTCCGCTATGATTGCAGAACATAAGACATAAAGAAGTGTTAATCATAGATCTGGGAAACTACCCTACTTTAAAGGGGATATGCAGATTGAGAAAACGGCTCTATTCAAAGGATTGTGCACACACAATGATTCCTTAGTCTGATATCAAGATCAATGTACAACACTGCAATACCAGACACATCCCTGTGGTCAACGGTGGCGCTTTTTACTACTAACCTCATACTATACCTACAGTAATTATCAGGGACAAGGTCTGCAAGTATTCCCACTACCTACTACTATATTGTACATGCAATGTGAAGCATGGGGAGCAAGCATCAGGCTAAAACACCACTCATATTGGATATTTTAAAGGGAACCTTCACCAGGTTTTATTATTCCACTAAACTACGAGCCCCTCACATAGGGTGCTATGAACCAATCTTTTTCTAGAAATTCCTCTTGTTTATGAAATCTCACCCTTTTACCTATTAAAAAAAAAAATATCCCCCAAAGTCAGGCAATATGACTCCTTCTCACCTCAATGAGAAGTCAAGTTTAGTCACTTCAAAGCTTTCTGTTCTATACCACCCAAACCTGCTTTTGCATCATATTAAAGATAAAGTCTTCTGACAGATCCACCCAAAGCCAGAGCGACAGAGTAAAGGATCTCATGTTTCAGATCACTTTTATAGCTTTGCATCTACAAACCAGTAGATACAGCAGCTAAAGACTTTGGAAAACCAGGCATGTTAGCTAAAGATCAAACTCCCGCCTATTTTCAACAAACTGTTATCTATCTCCTGGTCTGTACTTTCAGAATGACTTCTTATCTTTTAATATGACACCAGCAGCATGTTCGTTATTGCTACTAGACCGGAGATTAAGGGCTTCTGACGTGACCTACTCCCTGCAGCCACTAAACTTGACTCATCTCATGTGAGGTACCAGGTGAGAAGAGTCATATTTGCCACTTTAGGTAAATGGTGAGGATTCACATAGAAGAGGAATTCCAGAAGGGACCTTTCATACCCTGAGGGGGGCAGAACTGCTGATGGTTTTCCATTAAAGCCACATAATGAGGGACTAGGATAGTGGGGGCTTATGGGCATGATGCCATCCCGGGTGGCGGCCCTAACCATCTGTAAGGATTCCTAAAATATCTGGATCACCTTGTATAAGTTACACTTGCAGCAGGTGAAGAGCAGATTTTACAGTATTACAAAAAGTCCAAATGGAGTGAATACGGGAGGGTAAAAGGTAACGAATATAACAGCAACAAGGTCCTGGCTCGGTAATCTCCCCGGGACTACAATCCCAAGCATGACAATGTGGATACACAGCCTGACTTCCTAGTGACCTGTATGGTAGGTACATCCTGGGCGTCTTTAGCTGAGGCCTCTGATTGGCATTTAGGTCCGTTTATTATGGGACACATATGTATTAAAGGGAGTATCAGCAGCTTGTGACCATACAGACAGCAGCGCGTGTTAGGTCCTGTCCCTGGAGATCTGCGTGATCGAGACCGCTCTGTGTATGTTGTTAGTAGCAGCAGGATCGCAAAAAAGGATTTATTTCCAATATGGGGGGGGGGGGTGGGGGGGGGGGGGTCCTTCCAACTGCAGTGCTCTTAGTTCTCTACTTCACACACGGCCCCTCACCGCTTGAAAGGGAACCCAGCACCAGGTTTTATACCCCGCTCCCCCTGTATTAAAAAACCCTATCTCTATACTCACCATCACTGCTTCTCTCCTCTTCTTCCCTGCCCGTGCTCACACTGATGTCTCGTATGTTCACGGCCGTGGACATCATAGTATGTGCGCGCCTGCAGGCTGTCAGCCAGGAAAGAAGAAGACAACCACGCCCAGAAGACGCCGAGGGGAAGTGTTTAAGTATATTTTTGTTGGGCTCTTCAGTGGCCATTTCATTATAGGGGGCTCTGCTGTGTATTTTCATTAAGTGGGGGGGATGGGGGTAGGGAGCTCTGCTGTGGACATTACAATAAGGGAGGCTCTGCTGTATCATTTCATTAAAGGGGGCTGTGACTGTGGACATTGCATTAAATGAGTGTCTTTTCTCTGGACATTTCATTAATGGGGGGCTCTATCTGTGGCCATTCCATTACGGGGGCATCTGCTGTGGCCATTCCATAAAGGGGGCATCTGCTTGGCCGTTTCATTAAAGGGCATCTGCTGTGGCATGTCCATTGAAGGTGCGCATCTGCTGTGCCATTTCATTCAGAGGGGGCATCTGCTGTGGCCATTTCATTAAAGGGGCATGCTGCTGTGTGCCGATTTCATAAAGGGGGCATCTGCGGGCCATTTCATTAATGAGGTGCGCTGCTGCTGACATTTTATTGGTTGTAGCGGTGATTGCATTTCCCCCCCCCCCTCCCTTCCCCCCCCCCCCACCCCTAGTGGCTTATACTTGAGTCAATAAGTTTTCCCATTTTTCTTTTGTGGTAATGGGGGGAATTACTATTTGTTGGCTTTGCTTATACTTGGGAATGTATGTATATATGTAATGTATGTATGTATGTATGTATATTATTTTCCTCATACTGAAAAGGCCAAAGACAAGGGACATTATAGGTGTGTGTGTGTTTATAATTCGCCTCGGGCGGCAAGGGCTAGGTTCCACCCCTGCCCCTCCTTCTGGTCTAAGTGACTTAATTATTTTACACGAACCTTTGGTGACTGTAAGTTGAGCTGGGGGAGGGGTCTATGGAGCAGTTTTATTGCAGTGAACTCAGAGCACAGCAGTGTGAGGACATCCCAGATCTGCAATCCGGACTATAAACCCTAATTAGTTTCTAAGAAAAATCTAATTCATATCCCTGTAGGGATGGTGGATATAGAGGGGTGGAGTGTTAGTGCCGGGACGCGATACAGCAGCGGGTAATTAGGCGATAGAAGCCCTAAGAGCAAATAGAACCAAAGATGCACGAGGAGAGAGAGCTGGGAGAAGGGAAGGAGTCACAAAGAAGGGGTATTTCTAGCAGGTGCGTGTTTAGAGGGAAGTGGCTATAGTGAAAGACGTGGTTCTGCCGACAACAGCCGTGCAAAAGCATGTATGAAACATCTCTAGACATAGAGGAGGGAGCGGTTAACGTAACGCAGCTGTCCGATAATATTTAATTTACCAAGACGTCACACACAGAGGTCATTAACAGGTTAAGTGAGCGCGTTATCATCCATGTTCAGGTAGCTTCCATATCCTTTGTTAATGCTGGTTTATAACACTGGCTGGGCTTTTATGGACTACACTGCGTATCACAGGAGGGGGGGCGAGATACACATAGAAGCATCTGCACACTTCAGGTGCCGTGGGTTTAATGCATTTCAATTATCTTGAGAGTTTGCAGAACGTCTTTATCGATAAAGACTAATGTACGCCTGAGGCTAGATCGACCGGACATAAACAATCCTGAAATATATGTACTGCCTGGAAGCTAGATAGACAGGACTAAATGCCCGAATAATTGTAACTTAGCCCTGACGACTAGATAGGCAGACTACACATCCCGATATAATGTACTGCCTGAGAACTAGATAGACGGACTTACAATCCTGAATATATTGTGTACGCCTGAACTAAATAGGCAGGACTCACATCCGAATATAATGTCGTGCCTGAGACTAGATAGCAAGACTACAATCCTGATTAATTCGCCCGAGACTAGTAGTGGGAAGACTACAATCCTGAATATATGTGACTGCCTGAGACTATATGGCAAGACATGCAATCCTCTGGTATATGTACGCCCGAGACTATATGGGAAGACTACAATCCCACTATAATGTACTCCTGAGACTAAGATAGGCAAGATATAATTCTGATATATTGTACTGCCTGAGACTAGATAGGCTTGTGTGACTACAATCCTGAATATAATCTACTGCCTTAGACTAGATTAGGCAAGACTATACATCCTGAGATAATGTACTGCCTGAGACTAGATCGGCATCTGCAGGACTACAATCCTGCTATATGTACTGCCTGAGACCTAGATACTCAGACTAAAAATCCTGAATATTAATGTTACTGTGCCGTGAGACATAGATATGCAAGACTACAATCCTGAATATACTGTACTGCCTGAGACTAGATAGGCACGACTGCATCCTGAATATAAATGTACTGCCTGAGACTAGAGAGTCAGGACTACTAATCCTGAATATACGATGTACTGCCTGAGACTCTGGCAGGACTATACAATCCTAATACTAATGTACTCCTGAGACTCAGAAAGGCAAGACTGCAATCCTGATATAATGTACTTGCTGAGACTAGATAGGCAGGACTACACTCCCGTCAATATTGTACTGCCTGTCAGACTAATCGGCAAGACTCAATATCCCCAAAATCAAATGTACTGACCTAGACTAGATAGTAGACTACAATCCCTGAATAGAATTGTACTACTGGCCTGAGACTAGAGAATGCAAGACTGGTCAATCCCAATATAATGACTGCCTGAGACTAGATAGCAGACTACATCTCAAATATGAAATGTACTGCCTGAGACTAGATAGACAGGATACCCAATCCCGAATATAACTGGTACTGCTGAGACTAGATAGACAGACTATCAATCCTGATATATTGTAACTGCCTGGACTAGATGGCAGTACTACAATCCCCGAATATAATGTACTGCCTGAGACTACGAATGGCAAGACTACAATCCTGAGTTAATGTACTGCCCGGACTAGATAGGGAAAGACTACAATCTGAAAATATAATGTACTGCCTGAGACTAGATGGCAAGACTGCATCCTGAGGATAATGTAACTGCCCGAGACTAGATTAGGGAGACTACAATCCCAATATAATGTACTGCCTGAGACTAGATTAGGCAAGGAATCATAATTCTGAATATATTGTACGCCTGAGACTAGATAGGCAGGACTACAATCCTGAATATAATGTACTGCCTGAGACTAGATAGGCAAGACACATCCTGAAATAATGTAACTGCCTGAGACTAGATAGGCAGGACTACAATCCTGAATATAAGTACTGCCTGAGACTAGATAGGTAATACTACAATCCTGAATATAATGTACTGCCTGAGACGATATAGGCAAACACAATCCTGAATCTACTAGTACTTGCCGAGACTAGATATGCAAGACTGCAATCCTGAATATAGTACTGCCTGAGACTAATAGCAGGACTACATCCTGATATAATGTACGCCCTGAGACTAAGATAGGCAGATACAATCCTGAATAGTATTTACTTATAATGACTTCTGCCTTAGACTAGAAAGCAGACTTGCACTCCGGAATATAATGTACTGCCTGATACTAGATAGGCAGGACTAATCCCGATTAATGTACTCTGCCTGAGACTAATAGGCAAGCTACAATCCCAAATATAATGTACTGCCTGAGACTAGATAGGCAGACTGCAATCCCAAATATAATGTACTTACCTGCGGAGACTATATAGGCAGGACTACAATCCCAATATAATTTACTGCCTGAGACTAAGATATGCCAAGAACTCATCCAAATATAATGTACTGCCTGAGCCTTAGATAGGCAAGACTAAATCCCTGAATATAATGTAAAAACTTGCTGAGTACTAGATTAAGGGAATACTACAATCCCTGACTTATAATGTACTGCCTGAACTAGATCGGCAAGACCTACAATCCTGAGTATAATGTACTCTGCCTGAGACTAGAATAGGCAGACTACAATCCTGAATATACTGTACTGCCTTGAACTAGATAGGGCAAGACTACAATCCTGAATATATGTAATGCCTGAGACTAGATAGGGGAAGACTACAGCCCTAATATAATGTACTGGCCTGAAACTAGATAGGTAAGACTACAATCCTGAATATAATGTTAGCTGCTGAGACTAGCTAGGTCACGACTACATCCTGAGTATAATGTACTGCATGAGAACTGATAGGGAAGACACAATCCCGAATTAATGTCCTGTGCCTAAACGAGATAGGCAGCTACAATTCCTGGAGTATAATGTTACTGCCTGAGACTAGATGGCAAGACTCACAATCCCTGAATATAATTTACTACTGCTGAAACTATATAGGCAAGACTACATACAATCCTGAATATATGTTAACTGCCTAGAGACTAAAGGCAGGACTACAATCCTGAGTATAAGTACTAGCCTGAGACAGTCTAGGCAAGACCTACATCCCGAATATACCTGTACTGCCTGTAGACTAGATAGGCATTACTGCAATCCCAAATATAATGTACTGCCTGAACTAGATAGGCATGACTACAATCCTTAGTATAATTACCTGCCTGATACTAGTAGGCATGAACTACAATCCTGACTATAATGTACGCTTGAGACTAGATAGGCAAGACTACATCGCTGAATATTAAAACGTACTGCCTGAAACTAAATATTTTAAGGCAGACACAATCCCGAATATAATGTACTGGCTGAGACTAGATAGGCAGACTACAATCCTGAGTATAATGGTACTGCCTTAGACTATATAGGCAAGACTACAATCCGTGAATATAATGTACTTCCTTAGACTAATAGGCAGACTACAATCCCATATTGTAACTGCCTGAGACTAGATAGGCAGGACTAACCATCCAAATATAATTACTGCCTGAGACTAGATAGTAGAGACTACAATCCTGAATATAACGTACTGCCTAGACTAGATAGGCAAGAACTACAATCCTGAATATACTGTACTAGCCGAGATTAGATAGATGACTCCCATCCTGAATATAATGTACTGCCTGAGACTAGATAGGCAGGACTACAATCCTGAATATACTGTACTGCCTTAGACTAGATGGCAAGGCTACAATCCTGAATATACTGTAACTGCCTTAGACTAAGATAGGCAGGACTACAACAATCCTGATATAATTGTACTGCCTGAGACTAGATAGGCCAAGACACTACATCCTGAGTATAAATGTACTGCCTGAGACTCGAATAGGCAAGACTACACCCTGAGTATAATGTACTGCCTGATGACTGATAAATTGCAAGACTGCAATCCTGAGTATAATGTACTGCCTGAGACTAGATAGGCCAATGCTACATGCTGAATATTAATGTACTGCCGAGACTAAAAAGGCAAGGCTACAATCCTGATTAATGTACTACTGCCTTAGACTAAGATAGGCAAGACTACAAATCCTGAATATAAAGTACTGCCTGAGACTAATAGCAGAGGCTACAATCCTGAATATAATGTACTGCCTGAGACTAGATTAGGCAAGGCTACAAATCCTGAATGCATGGACTTCTGATACTAAATAATAATGGTTTTCAAATCCTAATATTGCCAGAGAAAGGAAAACTGTACGCTTTTGCCGGCTTCTCATAAACATTAACTTTTTTTAGGTAAATTCCTCTAAGTTGTCTTGTTTCCTGCTGTGACTGACACCACGTGTGATAATAAGTGGTCAATAATGGCAAAGAGCAGAAACAATGAATCACATCCCACTTCTCCACTTATTCCTGTAGCAGTCAAAGTAGCTATTTTATATTGCACTACCCACTGTCCACCATTCACCATAGGTTTTTCGGGAACCCAGGAGGATGCCTGGAGTGTACTATATGAAAGATCAACCCTATAATATTATGACATACCTGTATATTGAGGAGTTTGGGCAAGAAGCGTGGTTCCAGAAGGTGCAGGTCTGTACTACTCGTATCCCCCGCATGTTTCTCGTAGGGCTGTTATCAGTGCTAGATCTCTTTGTTCTGTTGAAGAGTACCCCGGGGCCATTTTGCTTGCGGTGTTGATTTTCTCCATTAGGGCCCTAAGAGGGGTAAAATATGTTACAGGTACCCACATAGTGGTTGTAGTCATTTTTATCTCAGATTTGTAAAACTTCTGTAAATTTCTTCATTCTGTTCACTCTCAACCGCCGGTCCTTGACAAGTTGGCCCAGTTCCGCATCAGCCTCGACTCAGTCTGCTTCTTCTTTGCTGTGTAGTTTTAGTTTGGCTCCAGAGGAAGACCGAAGACAAACTCAATCTCGTAGCCATGAGGAACCCGCACATTGTGGCCATGCCAAGTTGGATGCCCTGTGGTCGAAAGTAGTAAGCGTAACTTTGTTTCCCACTCTGTACACCTTTCCAGCCAAAAGTGAGTCATGGGGCAAATGACATTTTGGTCCCACTATCTTTTCCATAGCATCCCTGTTTTTTACCGGAGCATTTGTTCATCTGCCCAATCTGTATATTGCATCATAACTAACTGCTTCGAAGGCAATGTCATTGGCTTGAGGTACCACTCATCCTCACTCCCAAGGAACTCCTCCCGAGTGATCAAGCTACTCATTGTTCTTGTGAATCCTGGTGCTCCGTACAGTAGGAAGTATGAGCCTGTCATTCTGGTTGACGCCTACAATAGTGGGCTGGCTTAAACCGGCCCATTTCATTACCATTTTTCAGGGGCTCTGGGAAAAATCTCCAATCAGAAGACAGGAACAAAGGCAAATCGAAAAGACACTTGGTGCGGGAAGGACGGAAAACCGTGGTCAATAAGTTTCTGTGGTGTTTGGTACGGATACAGTTTCAGCATTTCTACGTTCGTTAACCCAGTTCAACAGTCTAGCAGCTTTACCCATAAGCTCAGACCCGACGCCGCCTCTTGGGTTTTAACATTCGCCCATGGTGTGTTTCGGAGACCCACTCTGCAGACAGCTTTCGAGAACAGATGATGGCTACCAGGAGAGAGTACATGATGCCAACAGAGCAACCCCAGCACTCTCTCCGAAGATAGTGACTGTCCTTAGGGTTTCCACCACCCAAAGTCCAATGTTTCTCTTGACCCCACGGAAGTGTCAAGGTAGCTGGTCAATAATCCACATTCCTGGAGCATCTGAACTTCCTGGGTCAGTGTCAGAAACCAAATGCTCATACAACACGGTAGTTCATACTAACTACTATGAACATTTTTCCTGTTGTAACATAATACGACCATCGTAAACATCACAAGGAGGAGGATCCACTATAGAAGCAACCACCATAGATCCAGACCATGATGTTGCATTTGTAGGGGTGGAAAGGGACCCAGATGTTTAGGTACAGCAGTCCTCACTCATTGGTCTATTCGAATTCCACATTACCATTCCATGCCCAGAGAAAAACAACCCTGATACAAGGTGTCAAAGTATTGGTAACTGCGTTAGGATAGCTTGTGGCATCCCAGACTCACTCCAATGGTACTTTTTTGGTTCTGTGTCGAAATTAATCCTTGTCAACCGGGGCTCGGCACATGGATTCCTAGAAATCCGTGACAATGGCCTGGAAAGGACCTGGAGTCGTTGTCCTCTAACTATTAATTACCTTAACTGGGTGGTGACCAGAATTTCCGGTCACTTATGACCACGACAATGAGACAAAGAGGAGAAGAGGGGTGCAGAAACCAACAGCGTAATGACAAGAAACTGCATGACTGTCTCACTGAAATTACCTCTGAGGAAAAAGAAAAGAAGAAGAACAACATAGAGATTTCATGTTAACGGTTTACGAGAGAGTCCACATAAACAAAACTGAAAAAAACAAAAAAAAAAAAAAAACTTCTAGCTTTGGAAAGTGGACAATGTCTAAGAAAAAAACAATGAGAGGCAGAGAGATACAAAAAGAGAAATTGTTGTAAGGAGGATAGAATCAGGACGAGGAGAACTTATGGCAGTGGATCAAATGTGGAGAAGATCAAGACAAAGATGGACAACTCTTATAACTAGACACTCAAAAACGTACCAGAAGACGACCAAGATTTCGAAAATGTCTCGTTTTGGCTTCGAATCCCTTTCACTACACATATTCTTACCGTCTTTGTACTCTCTATGTTTTTGTCCCTTCTCTCCTGTGTCCTTATGTTTCCATCTCTACCACCAGGAAACCCTTGCAACAGCTGTGTCTCCCAGGCAGCGTGAACGGAGCTACCGGAGGTCTTATGGAGAGCGATAGAGAAAGAAGGGAGTGTAAAGGGAGGGGAATGTAGGCGGCTCCCTTTTACAGGACTGGTGGTGTTTGCTGGGTGTCCCTTTATCATGTCCAAAATTTTGTTTTTTTGAGCATATGGTAATAGGTTTCCCCATTCTCTTCGAACATCAGTGCATGTTGTTTTTATTGCTAAATATGACTTTAGGACAGACCACAACTAGCCAAAACAGCACATCAGATACCGATGAGCCTTCTATCATACTCTAGTGGGAGGATACCCTGAGGGACAACTCATTCACTTAACATCGATTTAACAATTCCACCGAGAATCACACAACTTAAGGAATCCAGGGCAAGACCTGGTGAGAGATACAGTGAACATGGAATCACTTTGCAGCCAGGTAATAATTTACTATCTGAATTATCCCACGGTTCTGTTTACCCTCAACGGAGAGTTCTGTAGACTCACATCCATTTCATCGTGATGGAGCGTGACAATACAGAATTTCTGGGAATGCGAACCCTCAAAGACCTCCAACTACAAGAGCACCACCAATTTTTATGATCCCTTATGGTTCAACTCCTGAAGCTTGAAAGTTTTGGCTCTCAAACATGTAATATTACATTAGCACAAGCCATTCCAATAAGTGTGGGTACCCAGATAGGTGGGCGCCCCCAGTCAGAAGCCAACTACTCAATTCCTTTGGTCCTTTTGAGATCTTAATCTTGAGGAAAGTTTTACCTGAACTTTTTACCGACAGTAATGTGTCCTGGTGAGAAGTTCTGAGGAACATTGGGCCGTAGGTGGAAGGGTGGGTCCGGTAGCGAATACATTAAAATAACGAGCACCCTGAGGTCCTCGTGGTCTTAGCCTGAGCTTCCCAAGACGAATTGAATTGACTTTTATAGCTCTATATTTCTGTGATTGCAGGATATAAAGTTATTATAGAAGAAGTCTTGAGACCAAAAAAAAAAGGAGTTACTGGTAACACGATCATGGGAGCAGGTGCCAACCAGTGTTAGGCAGAAATTTTTTCTATTTTATTTGGCTTCCTCTCCATTTTCTCCTACCATAAAACTATCCGATATCAATAATAACTGTAAATAAGAGTAAATAGTACAATACACTGCTAACCATAAAAGCATCTGAAGGTTAATCGCTGACCTGGTCCCCCCCTCCTCGTGAACATTTTGGACCAACTCCTTTGATGTCCCCCCCCCCCCCCCCTCATAGTGGTACAGTCCTGACAATCTTTACCCAGGTTACCCCCCGGTCACCAGTGAATGGGCCGGCCTCAGCCATGGAGGTGGTGTGGGGGATGAATAGGACAGAGACGGAGAGCAGACATCACCCGCATCTGTCCTCTTGTCATTTTGGGAGCTCACAGATAACATTTCATAAACTGCATAGATAGACCCTAGGCCGTATTACGCTCACCGCTCGCTCACAGTAAATACCTTGTCCAGCTTGGGATGTCATTTACATGTAGGCGATTCAAGGCGGACAGTCCCACAGCCTCTTAAGGGAACACCTGTCACAAGAAAGCTCATCTACAGCCAGGAGTATGTAGGGGGCCGCTACTGTACCAATAATATTGGAGTCATCTGACTCATAGCAGGGGATTTTACTCCTTTATTAAAACACTGTCAGGGGAATGTCCCATCTCATTGGACATTATGTACGGCCGAGCTATAGCGTAGCCGCTCTGTGTAAGTGTAAGTGTGGAATTAAGGAATCTTTAATAGAGCATAAGTAGTAAGAGGGGCAAGAGGGGCTGCAAAATAACTGTGCAAAGTAAGCGGGGGCCAGGGAGGAGAAAAAGTAAAGTGTGCAACGTGAAGCACAAAGAGGTAAGGCCGTGCTGTGAAGAGAAGAGGTAAGGGTGCATGTAAGAAGAAAGGTAGGTGTGCATGTGAAAGGAAGAGGTAAGGTGGGTGCTGTGAAGAGGAAGATGTGGGGTGCATGTGAAGAGGAAGAGGTAAATGGTGCATGTGAAGAGGAAGAGGTAAAGGGGCATGTGAAGAGGAAGGGTAAGGGGTCATGTGAAGAGGGAGGTAGGGGGGCATGTAAGAGGAAGAGGTAAGAGGGGGGGGGCATGTGAAGAGGAAGAGGCTAAGGGGGGCTGTGAAAGAGGAAGAGGTAAGGGGGGCATGTGAATAGGAGAAGGTCGGGGTGCATGTGAGAGGAAGAGGTAAGGGGTGCATGTGAAGAAGGAAGAAGGTCAAGGGGTGCATGTGAAGAGGAAGAGGTAAGGGGTGCATGTGAAGAGGAATGGTAGGGGTGCATGTGAGAGGACTAGGTAAGGGGTGGCATGTGAAGAGGAAGTGGTAAGGAGTGCCGCATGTGAAGAAGAGAGGTAAAGGTTGCATGTTAAGAGGAAGAGGGTAAGTGGGCCTGTGAAGAGGGAGAGTAGGAGGCATGTGAAGAGAACAGGTAGGGGGCATGTGAGAGAAGAGGTAAGGGGCATGTTGAAGAAGAAGAGGTTAGGGATGCAGTGAAGAGGAAAGGGTAAGGGATGCATAGTGAAGAAGAAGAGGTAAGGGGGCATGTGAAGAGATGAGGTAAGACTCCCCTGTGAAGCAGAAGAGGAGGTAGGGGGGCATTTTAGAGGAGAGGTAGGGGTGCAGGTGAAGAGGAGTTAAGGGATGCATGTGAATCAAGAAATGTTGCTCCAGGGCTAAGGACCGCTCCCCTACTTTTGGTGCCACCTGTTTGTGGTAGCATGACCCAGTTTTTGCCCCCCAATGCACTTAGCCTAGAACCCGGTGTATATATGGAAACCCATTGATTGCTCCTAGAAGTAGAAATGATGTGGGTAGTGATTAACCCCATGAGGCCTCCCACAATCTTCCCATGTCGTCCAGGCGCTTTGCGCTAATAGCGCGAAGTCATTAGTGGCCAACTGCCGCTCCTTGTTGATGCTTAAGACATATGCATTAGCGGGATGATAGAACACAAGCGGCCTTGTATAAGAACAGAAATTAGTCACAGATAAGAGGGAGACTGCAGAGCGGGGCGCTGTGTCGTGGAGGGGTGTCTGTGCAGTGTGCAGGCTGAGAGGGTGTATGGTATGTAGCTGTCAGCCAGAGGCATCACTTAATAGGGTCAGCAGGTCCCCAGCCCTCAGAATGAAATGAATGGAAATATCTGGACAGGGAGTGAGAGAGGGGGAGATGAGAAACCTCCGCCACCGCCAGCGAGAACGAACTGACAGGGTGTCACCCACAGGAGGCAAGGAGTGAAATGACAGGAGCTGCACTCCATACATACTGCCGTGTCACCCCTCAGCATGGGTAATTACGATGGGGAACAAAGTAGGTCGACCTCCTGGGTGGAACATCATATGTGTGTACACAGCAGCCCCATCGGTCTGAATAGCATGTGGGTATTCCTCCAACACTATTATGGCGGCGATTGTACACTATGTTGCAGTATTATGTGGGCATCCAGGTGGTGGTATCTTGTTGGATCCATGTTTGCTATTATGTGTTATAGGTACCCCAGGCTCTGTGCCCTGGTTGTGTTAGTGCTGGAAATCTCCCATTCACTTAAATGGCAGCCGAGAAGCCATAGCATAAGCTGCCATTACTCCATTACTGGTGCGGCCCCAATTCTCTAGTTGGTCCTATCAGAGACCATTAATAAGACTTCTTAGGACTACATATCAAACACAACAGCGAATGGATATTCACTGTCATCTATCCTCCTAACATCTATCAATCAGCTATACTATATATATATATAATATCTATGTATCCATCATGTATCCATCCATCTATCTATGTATCCATTATCTAACATCTATCAATCAGCTATCTATCTATTCAATATTCTATGTATCCATCGTCCTGTAAATCCATCTATCTAATATCTTTGTATGCGTTCATCCATCTAGCTCAATGTATACATCCTCTATCCCATATCAATTCCCCTTCACCCCTTCAGACTTTTGGGTTACCACATTCTGACTTTTAAAAGGGTTCACCTCATCGCATAACGGAGATCCCATGATATTCACACGTCATCCACTTCTTTTTCTGTATGATTGTATGCCGAGTCTTGATATCATTAGCGGCCGGTAACAGATATGGGCGTGGACTGTGACACCCTTTCTTCATAACACTACCATACCTTATTGTGTGACCAGGTGTTAGACTTCCCAGATGTCATATAGCTCGAAGTAAACCCTGACACACAAATAATCGCCAATTGGATTTCCCCCCGCAATCCTTATGACCACCACACTCCGACTAGGGATAAGCTAATGTACAGTTGTAATTAATAGTAACTGCACCACCTATTATTACTCATGAAATACCAAACCAACAGGTCAGCGTCACGTTATCCCACATCCTCCCGGGGGTTTCAGTACGACTCTAGCAGAATTCCCCCATTAACAAAGTATCCTGAAGTCCTGACAAGAACTAGGACCGTATCCAAACCCGCAGCAACTTCAGCGCAGTAACCTAACCCCAAAAACATCGACAGCCGTCACCCAGTCTGACAATGTAAGGCTTGTGTCACCTAATCTCCAAACTTTCCGTGCCGGAGTCATCCAATCCTACCTATCTTTACACTTTCAACGTAATAGAAGACACCCTACGTTACTACAAACCCATATTCCATGTAGTACTACTTACATACAATGAGTAAGTCAACCTGCACTGAGTTTAAAGGGGATCCTGGTTATGTACGATAATGGTGACATCGATGCGGTCTCTGGTTGGCACTCCTAACTATAGCTAGACTAGAAGTCTTGTTGATTCCTCACTCACATTGATCATTGTGACGATGTGGACGGGGACCATCATTCAAACTTCTCATACAGGCACATTTTTTTAGGGTTTCCAGTGTTTTAGAGACCAAACATTTAGGGACTTCCATAAAAGTTGCACTCGACACATCACCTATTGCATTTTTGTGTAACTATGGCACGATGTACCAGCCACTGGGCGCTCCTACATCCCAAGCCACCTGTATCCAACATTTTTGTATACGTCGGCCACGGTATGCTTTCATCCTCCAGTGCAATCACTGGCAACCACCATCCATCAAAACACCTGCCCTCAACTTCACCTGAGCAGCCCAGTTCTGGCATCAGTGCCCCCTTCCCAACCCAGAACTGTCGATCATCGGCAAAACACATATGCATGTCAGTGTCACCTCAAGGGCAACCATGGTAATCACTGTCAACTCAACCATCGCCCCAACACAATTCCATGCATGACTTTACACAACACCACAAACATGTAGACCTTACATGTACCCAACATTGCATGCCAATTACCCGAGGCTGTGGCGCCACCACCAATACAAGAACGAAATGGAGCGACCTAGTTACGACTTGCATGCCTTTAATTCGCGGTACCATATACCCCCAGCACGGTACAATGACATGTCAAAACATACTGACCATTAACTTCTACGAAGATAGAAAGAACCCTTCCCTCTAGAACTTGCATTAAGACCAATCAAAGCCCCTGGAAGCCGGTGTGTCACGTCTATCCTCTCCTTGCATGTGCACTCGCATACATACATACATCAGCCTCATACATACCTAGATTCCTTACTAGAACAATCTGCCACAGATCTTGTCACTGTAAGGGTCTCTAGCCTGCATTCATCTCCCAAAAAAACTCTCTCTGTCTGTCTATCCGCTCCCTCTGCTTTTCTCGATTCTCTTACTCTCACCAGCCCTGGATGACTCCTCTCTCGCCTCCATCTCTCCCTCCCTGCGCGACAGAAGAGACAGCACCAGAGAACAGCAGCAGGAAGACGCTAGAGAGCACCTACTTTCTGCGTAGGACTCATCAGATAACCTTGTTAGTCAAGAGATGCAAGCTCCTCAACACAGACATTCACAAGACTCAGACTAAACCATGCCGACGCAAAGCAAGAGACGAACTCAAGCAGGAGCAAGAGAAACCACCTTGAGACGAAACTGGAGATAGCTACATGCTTCCTTCCTTACATTAGGATCATTGCTCTTGAGACCCAGAACCTGTAGACAGACTGGCATAGAACGCTCAACGAGATAGAAATTCCTCGAAAGCAAGGACATCATCAGAATGAGATCAACATGGTGATAAGCAGCAAAGAGACGGCAACTGAAACAGGTACGAAATCTGAGTGCACACCTTATTCTAGAGTAGGACTCATCATCATCTTTTTTGAGTCTAGAGACTTTAGACAACCATTTGAAGCTGATAGTTAGCAAAACTAAAATTCCTCTAACAATAATACATCATCGACAACTAAGGCCAACCACAGTTAAGACATCAAAGCAGAGAGCGACAGAAAGCAGCTTTAGAAGGACTTGTCAGCATATTTGATGCCCTGGATCATAACTATAGACTCTAAATTCCCTGTAGAAGACATCAAACGACACCCAGTTTATAGACCGTATATAAGGGAACTCAGTAAAGAAACATCTGACAGAACAGCAGCTAGCTAAGACAAGACAACAGAAAAATAACTAAAGTTCACCCATCTTTGACAGGAAGAGAGCCATCCAAAGATAATTCCAAAGAGACAGAATCAGGTAGATATCTAGGTAGGACGTGTCTATCATCTTCGAGAGACCATCAGCCCTTAGACAGTTTTACCATAGAAGAGACAACCAAGGCTTGCACATTCTCTATAGTAGCACTTCGGACATGTGGAACTCCAACTGCACAAATTCTTCCCCCCATGATGTTGACCGCGTGGTTAATGTGGCACATCCTCATACTTAGTAACAACTCATACCCAAAGAGATGTCTGGTAAAAGCCAACATGGATAATCGTTTACTATAGACTGCTAGACCAAGATGGCTGTACATGACTATGGGAGAGACAGCTACTGCCAGACAAAACATGCGAGACGGCTAGAAATATACACATGCTTAGCTTTTCCGTGCTAACCAGCTAAAGATATACCTAGTAAGTAACAGTTTCCCTGTTTAGACTGTTCCACTGAACAATACTTAACAGTAGACTGCTACAGAACATACTGACTGAGGAGAGAGCCGCTCAGCGTGTTGTCAATCACAAGACTGTCTGCGGGAGCTATCATTTGGAGCAAAGGGCAATTGATTGATGTCAAATGAATAAGGAGTAATTGCTTCAGCTCTCCCAGTGTGCAGCCATACATCATGAGTATAGTGGAGTATTCCCACCTATAGTACTGTCTCTTTAACTGTCCTAACAAGGAATGGGCAGCATTATGTGGCATCAGCTTAAAGAAGCGAATAGCATAAGTATGAGGTTCAAAATCTTGAGCCCCACAAGGGACCTTCTATAAATTAACTTTAGGATGAAGACTTAATGTTTTTAGAACCATCTGTACAAAAGAGTCTTAATTAGAGATACGCGACCTGATGTTTCCGATGGGGTCCGGGGGGTTTGGATCGAACAGAAACATTAGGTTCACTTCATCTCTAGGCTTAATCAGATATATGTGAGACTTTGGGCTTTAATAAGGCAATGACAATGATCCATTAGAAGCTAACCCCAGGGTCCGTTTCGTTTTGGGTCACAAATAAACCAAATCCCAGTTGAAAAGTGCACCCCTTTATTAGGTGATGTATAGATTGGAGCTGGTATCTTAGATACATCTCCTGTGGCATACCCAATGGGTAGTCTCCATTGCAAGATCCAAGGAGCCATGTGAGAGTGTCTTCAGTGGTATACCCAAGAGCCAAACCCCATACTCCCTAACTGACCATACACACTCATTGTCATTGATGGGACGCTTATCCACCCAACGCTATTCTTTGCACCCTTTAAAACACACCAATGTATGTGTCCACTGAACGTTCATAATATGCCATCAAATATTACTGGGTGGTAATTAAATCGCTCAGGAACCAATCAAATTTTAACATGCCACCATCCTCATTTGTTGGTGAAATCTGAGAACTCTTTGGGGCCATACCACATCATTAGGTGTCATCAGCTTGATGCTTGTGTTCTAACTTCTGAACACGACAAAGTTTGTTCAAGTTTCCATATTTTTTTCTGTTGTATAGACACTCCCCTAATGAAGAATATCGGATCAGAGTTACTCCAGGTGCCGGACAGACAAAGTTCAGAGAAGACGACTTAACTCATATAACAGATGGAACATGGAAGGTTTGGACAATTGATATTTGATGTACTTAGCACTACATGTTTACCATACTAATAGGTGGATTTTTTCAAAGTCTGAACTCTCCAAAAGTGGAGCATTCAGCACTCAGGACAGCTCCAGACCATCAACACACTAATTATGACATTGAAAAAACCATACGCCACTTGAAGGACAAGCCATGAAGTCTAAAGTGGAACGAAGGATGTGTAAAGGTATGAAAAATCAAACTAGTCTTGTATCACATGTGTCCCACAGGTCAAAACTGAAAGCCCTTTAGGAAACCAGATAATTGATTGCTACATAATTATTATCTTCAGGTGCTTCACCTTTCTCCTAGATCTTCCCTTCACACTTCCATCCCTTTTACAAAGGGCTCTACATGTTACCAGAGCAACCTAGTCCTGAGTTCGCTTTAATTCCAAAAATTGGCGACCATGTACCATGAAAAATATGCTGTGAGAAGACATGATGTTCTCCTATTTGATATTGTGGCTGCAGGTAGAGTTCATTTAGGCGCAGGTCCCGTTGTCACTCGTCGACACCCTCTCTATGGGCATACCTACAAACAAAAACAAGGGACTAAGGTGACCCGCCTTTTTGCCCTAAGGAATGTAAACACAACACAATCCGGGCTGACCTCCAATGTCTAGGATATGATCAACTGGTGTTCCTGTCAGCATAAATCGAAGGAAAAAAAGGATCGGGCACTGGTGAAATTCATCTCCATTTCTTTATTCTGACGGGACTATACCCCCCACGAGAAGTTAAGGCAGTGGGAACTGTCCGCCACAAATTGTAAAAAAAAAATTTGTGTTTGGGCGTTCTCCTAGGAATCAAATCAAATGCCAGACGACAGCTATTGCGCGTGTGTTCTCCAGCCCCACCCAGCCTCCTATGATGATGGAGAGAGTCATGGTAGACCAATGGCGCTTAATGTTCTTTTCAGTTTTGCTCCTGGAAGTAGGAACCCTGTCTAGCTAGTCCATCTACATCGACGGGCCATTGTGGATAGGACATGGTGATCTTTATTTTGAGACTAACCTTCTTATTCTTGGTTGGACTTTGAACCCAAAACTTAGGAGCCGAGGCTTTGGGGATTTTCGCTTTTATCAATAAACCTGTGGTCACATTGAGGGCCACCTAAGGGACCTTCACTGATTCTGAGGAAGGAGGAATGGGGACAACCAGCCAATTAAAGTGATTAGTGTGAATCCATGCAAAGCAACGAGATGAATGGAGCTGAGGTGACTTTATCACAATAATGATGTGTCCGCAACGCGGGCGATGTAATCGCACGGAGATAAATCACGTCATTAGATTCACCTGTCCCTCAGAACAGGAGAATACTCCTCCAGCCCTGGTATTAGTGAAGCGTCAGGACGGTACGCGTTGGTCGATACAAGGAGCATACTTCATGTCGCTGTGCATCAGATTATTTAAGGACCGCTGATTCAGCGGTGATTTAAGGGAGGCTCCCGCCCGCTCCGCTCCTCTTCTGCTGATGTGACTCCCATCCCAGGTCTGCTACTGCAACTAATTACGGTATGGATGAATGCTGCTAAGATCTATGGCAAGGAACGAGGAGATGAGAACCACCTACCATGTCCAGGAGCGAAACTAAATATGTAATATAGCGCTGACAATAGTATACAAACCCCCCACAGATGCTTCAAGGTGTCTATTATATCTCTACATACATCCTATATCTACTCCTACCTCCTATGTCTATTATATTCCTCTACATACATCCTACACTATCTACCCTCCTATGTTCTATTATATCTCTACATACATCCCTACATCTATCTACCTCTATGTCTATTATATCCTCCAATACTCTCATCTATCTACCTCCTATGTCTATTATATCTCCACATACATCCTATATATCTATCGCGCCGTTCCACCACTCCCAAAGATCCTCTATTGGATTGAGATCTGGTACTGTGGAGGCCATTTGGTGTCCAGTGACTCATTGTTATTTTCAGAAAACCATCTGAGATTGCTTCCAGCGTTATGACATGGCGCATTATCTCTGAAAGTACCATCAGATGTTTCAGGGTAACATTGTCTCATAAAGGGATGACATGGTCATCAACAATCTCGGTAGAGGGCTGTGGGCTTGTACCAAGGGGCCCAAAGACAACCCATGACACCACCACCCCACCAGCCTGAGGCCGGTGATACAAGGCAGATGGGAATTCCATGCTTTCATGTTGTTTGACACGCGCCAAATTCTTAGACCCTACCATCCTAATGCCGCAGCAGAATCGAGACTCATCAGACGCAGGCAAACGTTTTTTCCAATCTTCTACTGGCCCAATTTCCTATGAGCTTGTGCAAATTGTAGGCCTCCGTTTCCTGTTCTTAGCTGAAAGTAAGTGCAACCCCGGTGTGGTCTTCTCTGCTGTAGCCCATCTGCCCAAAGTTTGACGTAACTGTGGCGTTCATAGATGCTCTTTCTGCCTACCTTGGTTGTAACGGTGGCGATTTTTGAGTCACTGTTTCCTTTTCCTATCAGCTCGAACCAGTCTGCCCATTCTCCTCTGATACCTTCTGGCAATCAACAACGGCATTTTCCCGTCCCACAGAACTGCAGCTCACTGGATGTCTTTTTCTTTTCGACCATTCTCTGTACCCTAGAGTGGTTGGCGTGAAAATCCCGTAGCTCATCAGTTCTGAAATACTCAAGACCAGCCTTCTGGCACCAAACAACCATGTCCACGTCAAGGCCCTCAAATCCCTTTCTTCCCATACTGATTGCTCGTGAGAAACTGCGGAGATGTCTTGACCATGTCTACATGCCGAATGCACTGAGTTGCCGCCATGTGATTGGCCTGATTAGAAATTACTTGTTACTGATCAGTTGGACAGGTGTCCTAATACAGTGGCCGTGAGTGTACAGCCTACTCTATCTACCTCCTAGTTCTATTATCTCTGTACATCATCCTCATCTATCTACCTCCTATGTCCCTATTATACATCTGTACATACATCCTACATCTATCTACCCCTACCTCCTTTGATCTATTATTTCCCTTTCTTTAAACATACATCCATACATCTAGCTACCCCTATTCATTTATACTTGCTGTCTACGTCCTACACTCTATCTACCTCCTATGTCTGTTATATCTTACTTACATCCTATATCTATCTACCTCCTATCTATGTTTCCTACATGTATATAGTAACTGAAGGGCTCCGCCTTATCCCTGAATCATCACACCTCTGAGGTGACATCATTTATGGTTTTTGGTCCATTATCTCTGAGGTTTTGGTTTGGTCATTTGGGTCAACCATTTCCACCCCCCATATAACTAACTAACATATGGGAGTCAATATGCAGCGCAGAGCACATAGAGCTGGATCTGTAGGGGATAGGAAACATGCAGCTATTTCTGATGGTTCTCACCATAAAACCCCAGATATTATCTGGCAGTACAGCGCCCCCTATTTTACCTGGCAGTACAAGCGCCCCCTATGTTAATACCTGGCAGTACAAACAGCGCCCCCTATTTTATCCTTGCAGTACAAATCGCCCCTATGTTAACTGGCAGTACATCGCCCCCTATGTTAACCTGCAGTACAGCGCCCCCTATGTTATACCTGGCAGTACAGCGCCCCCTATGTTATACCTGGCAGTACGGCGCCCCCTATGTTATACCTGGCAGTACGGCGCCCCCTATATTATACCTGGCAGTACAGCGCCCCCTATATTATACCTGCCGGTACAGCGCCCCTATATTATACCTGCCGGTACAGCTCCCCCAGATAGTATACCTGCAGTACAGCACCCCCAGATATTATACCTGCAGTACAGCAACCCCCAGATATTATACCTGCAGTACAGCACACACCACCGATATTATAACCTGCCATTACAGCGCCCCCTATATTAACCTGGCCGGACACATGCCTGCCCCTATATTATACCTGCAGTACCGCGCCCCCTATATATAAAACCAATGGCAATACCAAAAAGATAGCGCCCCCTATATCTATACACCTGCCGGTACTCAACAAGCTCCCCAGATATTATAAAATCATCAGTACAAACACAACAAAAGCGCCACAACAAATATTATCAAAACCTCTACCTGCAGTAACCATAAAAACACCATAATAAATTGATACACTCACCACTAGGTGGCGCTCACTGTCTACATATTAATAATAATTTATACAGTCACCACTAGGTGGCGCTCACTGTCTACATACTAATAATAAACAAGGGAGAAAGTCACAAGTCAGATCACAGATCACCAACAAATCACCGCCTCCCGCGTCTCACACACACAAAAACATCAAAACGCCAAATTTAACCAGTCTTTATTTTTGTTTCACATCACCAGAAAACGTAGAAATTTTATTTGCCCCATTCAGCATTTCGGAGGCGAATCTACATTATATATTTAAAATGAAAATTTAAAGTGCAATTTTTTTTTGGAATAATCGAAAAATGGTATCATTCTTATGATTATCTCTTCATTCGTGCCCTAATTAGTGTACAATGACTGAACCCTGCCTCCTGATTGGCGTCCGCTATGATTGCAGAACATAAAGACATAAAGAAGTGTTATCATAGATCTGAGGAAACTACCTCTTAACTTGAAGTTCTACAGAACCATCGCAGAGCATGACAGACCAGCAACGCATACTCTGCATGTAGCACGAAGAGCAAACTAGACGATAGAGCTTGAAGAATTACAGGCTCTAGGATACCAGGACATATGGACACCATTGCGCTCTTAAGCACCTCGACATGCACAAGAACACACGGTATATTGGCAGAGGAAGATGAGAACATGTATGAGCCCATGAACAATACAGGCAACGAAGAAGAGGAAGAAGGAACATGTAGAGCATGACAGCAGCTATGTAAGAATACGATGTAATTTTGAAGATGAAGAAGAAACAGTGTAGAGCATGAAGAATACAGGCACGAGAATAGGAACGAAGAACATGTAGAGCATGAAATACGGAGGTATTGGAAGAGGAAGAAGAACAGTAGAGCATGAAGACTACAAGCAACGATAAAAAGAAGAAGAACCACTGAGAGCATGAAGATCCAAGGAACGAGAAGATGAGAAGAACATGTAGAGCATTAAGAATACTACTGCAATTGAAAGAGGAAGAAGGACATGTTGATCATGAAGAATACTTGCAAGTGAAAGAGAGAAGGACATGTGAGCATTGATCAATACTAGGCAACTGGAATAAATAAGATACATGTAGAAGCAGACGAATACTAGGCATATGAAGAGGAAGAAGGACATGTAGAGCAAATGAAGAATACTAGGCAAGTGAAAAGAGGACTGAAGGACATGTAGAGCATGAGAATCTAGGTAACGGATAAGAATGACATGACATGAATCGAGCAATGGCAGAGAAGATGACATGGTCGAGTGAAGAACAATGAACGAAATAGGACAACTTAGGCCATAGGCAAGAACGGAAGAGAAGAACATGTTGAGCATGAAGAATACAGCAACATGAATAGGAAGACGAACATGTAGATCGATGAAGATATTAGGTAATGAAGAGGAATAGTATAATGTAAGCATCGCAGAGATCATTACAGGGACGATTTTTCTGCGATAGAGAGAAGAAGTCGAAAACCAAGAGAGATGAATGCAATAGTTGATAAGATAAATATAATTCAGAAAAGAGTAACCCAAGATTAGGTTACACAGACACTTGGCTGAAAAGGAAGAGAAACCAGAGATGATCGATGGTACAATAACAGCAGAATACGATATCTCAGGAAGGAGAGCTATGAACGAGATGAGATTTTTCTCAACTGGACTAAGGGAAAATAATCATATTTCTCAACAAAATTAAATAAAACCGAGGCATTTAAAAAAAAACTGAGAAGGTTTATGTGCTTTTATGAATGATGCACATACAAGGCTTGTTCCTCATCAGCAACATATCAGGGAAGGCCTCATTTTCTGGTTTTTGGCTATTACCAAAGGTGGCTGTAGTTTTGGATTCCCCTTTTGGTTCCATTAATTTGACTTTTTTTTTTGTCCGGCTTCTGGAACCGGTTGTACGAAGTAAGTCCATAGTATTAATATAATCATCTTTATATATCTCTATCATCTGTAATATAATATAATCCTGCCATCTTATGAGATTACTACCGTAGGTCATGGTTTGACATGGAACAGTATGATAACCTGCCCAACCGATACACCAACCAATTCTTTATCTTCTCCCAATCTCGTTTCTAGTTGGTCGCATCTCTTTAGACCCTCTTTATGCAACCATCAGTCATGGTCATGGCCGGAGGTCTGCTAAGCTTGCTAATTATTCAAATTGGTTGATTTGCTAGTCTAGGTACTCATAAAACCAACCATCATGTAACAGTCATGCTTGGGTGGACATAGGTTCCATTTTGATTTAAAGGGAATTCCAACCTAAAGTTGTTATTGTGGAACCAAAGCCAAAGGCTTTGGGCAGTTCTAATGAGTTCTCTTGGCCCATACTGAGATGGGAAAGCTACACCACTTATGACGTTTATAAGGTCCCCTTTAATTAGGGTACTGTAGTTTCGTTGTAATGGTATGCGATGTTATGGGAACAAGAGTCGTAAATATGGGTATGGGGTGATGTATAATAACTAAACACACTCAATAACATAATGAAAATATGCGTGATATAAAAAATAGTGGAAATGCACATACAGCACAGACATACATGCGTGGGATTTGTAGTCCCCTCATAGCTTGGAACCAGGGTTTTCCTAGATACTTTCTTTATTATATACTAGTGATGGATTAAGGCTTCAAAGTGGGCTACGATCAGAAGTGACATATGGCTTCCAGCCTGATCTAATGGAACCCATGGCTTTCTATAGCTGATAGATCAATGGATTTAAAGGGAAGTTCACTCTTTCGTCTGTAGTTCATCAGATGACCAGACACTACTCAGGTTAATGGCTGGAGGATGTTATCCTCAAGGTGCCACCACCATCATAGCTGTTTAAAAGTGGACTTCCCCTTTACGATATAGGTTTGTACCATGTCAGGCGAGTGGACGCTAGAGACTGATGAATATTCAGTACAGTATATTCTTAGGATGGGGGGCAACCTTTGCCCTCTGCTGACACGTACCCTACACCTCGGTGGCCCTGGCAGAGAGGGCAGCGCTCACAGCGTCAGAAGATAATAGTTTACACATAAATCTCCCTCCATATTATTTAAAATAGGTATATTAATATAGTTATTATATATTTATATCTTATATCATCGAACACTATATAACCAGATGGATCATGGCGGACAAGGGGGGGTCACAGCATCATACATGGGTATATACCCACCCACTCACCGCGCGATTGGGATGGATTTCGGGTGACATAACGGTACATACAAGGGAAGGTGGGGCATCTACATGCTTTGGTTTTTTTACAGTCTGCTCTTGAAGACACCCAGAAGGGGACAGTAAGGACACAAGTGTCTACAGACCCGCGCCCCATGACTCTCACTGCTCGTAGGAGTAATTCTGTGGCAGTGTGGTCCACGATGATGTGCATATGAGTCACAGTCTCGTTCCGTGGTATCACGGTGAGGTCACAGCTCGCTGCAGCGCTCCTGCCTTGCTGTATGGTCAAACGGTTCTTCCATCGCATCAATGTAGCCGCTCAGCGATGGAACTCCACCTTCCACGTGACGCTCCGCTTCATCGAGTTATCTGCATACGTGGGGGAGGGAGACGATAGAAATGGAGACAGAGAGAGAGGGAAGAACAGCATAATAAAAGACACAAAAAGATGTGGAGAAAAGAAGAAGACATCCCTACTTAAAACATTGCACCAGTGGAAGTTCTTGTTGCCTTTAAAGCTTGTCATGGCTGCAGAATGCGATAGCCCGGCGTTTTTTCCCATGGAACGATATACTCGTGTGGTCTACTAAGGTCTTAGACACTTGGGGGGTCTTGGGTCAGTTTCTAGTCCTATTTTTGGAGCTCCGGTGCCACCACATACCACTAAAAGTTGTCTTTAGAGACCCTTTTATAGTGTTCTTATGTTCGATTTTCTGTCTGGGCATTTTTTTTATTTACAAAAGTCCCCAAAAAGTCTCAAATGCATAAAAAGTCTCACACTCCACCAGCAGGGAACTGGAGTGCTTTTTGCATAAGTGCTCCCCTAACGTCATTGAATCTTGCTTTGGCCCGTATGTTGCACTACGCAGTAAGTAGTTCTATGTTTCAACCAGATTGATTGGTAATAATGTAGAGTATAGATTCGAATCATGTATATACGTCCTGTGAGACATTTTAGAAGTTAAAAAGTCTCTGAAAATCTTAATGCACACTTTGAGATTTTATTTTTTTTTACACAAAAAATCCAGAAAAACCAATCAATAAATACCCCCTAGGTAATCCGCATAATATGTGTGTGTGTGTGAGTGGGGGGGCTATTTACTTATGAATAGTTTATGAAGATAGCTTTCACGCAATACAAGTCTTCAAATCAACAGCAACTCCAGGGATTTTATTATGAAAATCTGATTAATGTACAGACGGAAGGGGATAGCATGATAGGAAACCAACGATTGTGAGTCCTCAGAGGTGAAACATGATTAATTCACATATGAATGAGGGTAATGTGATGAAAAATGAATATATAGTCATCTACCTGAATTTGTTCTAGAGTAAATCTGTTATAAGTGCAGAGAACGTTGTTAGAATACTGCAATATTTTATTGCGTTTCCGATCTCCATGGGGGTTATCTGTGCCTGCTCCTATTAATCAGATTTTGTTTTTTCCCTCGAGTTCATTAGGTAGATCATTTTATGAATATTTTCTCCACATACACAGACAGTCTCTGGGGATGTACAAGATAGGTTTACGGCAGTCCCCTACTTCAGACGACCCCTAGTTGCATACGGAGACCTCTCTGCCCACTGTGGACCATCTGGTGAGCTCTCTGGTAGGCTTTACTAATTCCGTCCAGCTCGCAATTATCAGCTGTAAAGTGGTTTTAAGAAGCTTTAAGTAGCCTTGGTCCCATTACAGCAAAATTTATGAAACTTCAGTTTCACTTGGGCAAATAGTTTTTTTAATATATAATATCTATAATTACGTTTTGGACTTGCATAAAATGGGCAGACAGGTTCCTTTTGTAACTAGGTTTGTCTGTAGTCGGGCTCCTTGAAGTAGGAACCACTAAGATTGCTTTTTTACCATGTATCCCTAATCTGTGTCGTCACTACGAATTCAGGAAAAAATTTCTTCTTGTAATCACACAAGATCACCATCTAATGTAATGCTGTTACAAATCGTATTTTTCGTTCCATGCATGGATGGGTGATCCTGGTAGGAAACAATTACGCATTCTATGGAAAAATTCATTACTGCACTAGAGATGGGGGATATATGAGGGAATGGCAGAAATTAACCCTAACCTAATGTCTCTAGAAGAAAATCTGTTTATAGTTGTAGACACAGACGGGAAATAGGATGGGACAGAATGTATTCCGACTTAATGTTATTTAGTGAAAATCTGATTAACAGTGGTGGCTAAGAATTGGAAACTTATGGAAACCCCGCCCCAAATTATTAAAATTGCTCCACCCAAAATTGCTCTGTTGAAAAATATTGAACTGAACGAAGAGTCAATTCAATACTAATGAAATATCGAAAAAAATATCTGGCACACGACTCGGAATATCTTCTGAATTTGCTGTTTTAGCTCACATCTATTAGTTCCGGGTAGTGGGTGGCCCACCCAACCCCATGTAACTCTGGGTCCTCCATCTCAGTGATAACAGGACCGCCCTTCTCCTAACTACAGGGTCTGTTCTTGGATCCGTGCTGTTGGAACTCCACCGACGTCAGATTGATATCCCCTATCGCGCGACCGCCATGCCGTCATGGGATTTATAATGCGGCACAGATTTGCGGTCGCATGCACGTTCCCCCCGCCAGACCCAGTGTGAGATGACCCTAAACAACGGTATGAAAAAAGGATGAACTTGAAATTAGAAAATCTGCTTAATGGTGCAGGGTGAGATGGAGATACAGAGATTGAAAACACACTTATATTCGAGACGCTGCTTAATTTTATTGGAGAGACACATCTGATTTTACAGTTTCTAGTAATTTTCACCGATCTTAGATATGCGCCACTCAAGCTGCCGGTGGGGTGTAGTGTCCTCTGGTAGTGGTGCTTCTGTCATCCTAGGCCATGGCACCAAGCTCAGCCAGTATACAATGTAATGTGAAATTTAATACTTAATTGCCCAGTCCTGTCAATCCCTCACCGATGTACTTGCCTGCCGACCGATCTCGGCGCCGGGAGAGGGGGAATGGTGAGTGCTGCTCTCCGCCCCACCCCTCGCCATAGTATATAAGGTCACCGCACGTATTATGGGAAAGATAGGTACATGTCCTATATTTCTCCCGCTACGGACATTACCTGGTAACACGTGCGGCTCGTACCGCTCCCGTATGCGCTAGCGGTGCCCATTGCCGTTTATACCCGTCCCCCATACGTCCTGTTAAGTAGCCTAAGATGGGTTACATAAATGGACAACAAACAATCAACGATTTCTCACCAATGTATTGTTTGTTGGTTTTTCAATATAAAAAATCTGATTATACTTTTTAAATCAGATTTTCCTCTATGAACTTTTTTAAGAGAAATACGTTACACGCCTACATTGTAATTCCTGTGAGAACACAGAATAATTAAAGTTCTCCACCTAAAAGTAATTTTATAGAAAAAAAAAATAATCTAATTAATAGTGCAGGCTGGATGGGTGACAATCTCACGCAGATGTGAAAGTCCAGTTTATTAGGAGCCAAAACTAGGAATATATAGTCTAGAACGTTCCTAGCAGATCGATTTATTGTAATTTCCCACGGTCCAAGGCGAGGCTCTCATTGAATACATTCTGTGGTATAATCAACTTTTTGGTTAACCCCTTTTACATCATTAATTATTAAAGAGAACCCGGTCATGCCAAAAAAATACCCCCACAAAACTAAATATATTTTTCATAAGACTGCCATTAGAGACGCATTGCCTCTATCCTTCATTGTCCCTCTACATGCCTGTAACCCTAAGCACTGAGGTCGCTAAAGCGTATGGTACAAATGACCTGTGCAAATGTCACAATGTAAGCATTAAGCCATATTCATGCGTCCACCTTATTCATGAGTGGAGGCACGAGCCCCACCCCCCAGTGCTTGACTGACCATAATATGTGATGGCTGCCACCATGTGCTGGTGGCCATCGTCCTCCCCTGCAACCTGTGTGTGCCATGTCTATAGCAGAACATGTCAGTGCACTTGTTACTGATGTCCTGTGTCTCTCACCTGTGTCTTGGAGTGATCCACATGAATAGCACGATGCCATGCACACACACTAGCAATGCCTTTACTATACATTACACACAGACATGAGCAGGGGGAGGAGAGGGAGGGGGAACAGGGGTTGACATCCGCCTCTGACCCATTTACCCGCCTCATTTTACATGATAAAAATAATGTTTTACAACTGAATATGTATAAATAACTAGATAAAGGCTGGATGGATCCTTGTGAGCATGCTCCAACCAGGTAGTAGTGAGAAAAAAAAAAAGGGACGAGTGACACAGACCCTGAGACAGTTGTCCTTAAGGGGGGGGGGGGCGCGAAGGTATTTGATGGCGCTTAATAAGTAAAGATTATTATTATTACACTATTATAAACCCAACAATTAGTTATGGCTAAATTATTATTTTTTTGGGTCGGTATGTCTCACTACACTGTATACGAGGTTATTTCTGGATGGCATTCTTAAGGGAATTGTGGCCCATCACATCCCGTACATTGAGTTTTACAGATGAGTTTCCTTCCGCCTCTTCCTCTATCCTGGGTCTTCACACCTGCCCCCAGATCACTACAATACTCATGGTTCCGCATGTTGAGAACCAAATAGAGACTTAATATAGGGGGAGTAATCAAAATCCCCTAATTTTTGTTTCATCCTGTAATGGAAACTTTTCTGTCTAGTGTCTTAAAATTCAATCCTAACACGAATTCCCTCATATTGCTGATGGTTTATGTCAGTGCATCATTTGAAGTCATGATCAGTCGTCTATCAATCAGGCCCATAGGTGGCGCCAGTACAAACAAGCTAACTAACATCACTACAGACACCCCATAATGGCGCTTTTTCTGAATACAGATAAAGTAATAGAATTACTCATCTCCCATGCGCTTAGGCATATAATCTAATATATCACACGCTAGTGGTCCTCACCGCCATATTATGCCGCATAGTTTACGTAATATAATGGTGGATCCAACAGTCACCACTAGGTGTCGCTCACTGTCCTACCTAATAATAATAAATTGATCAGTCACCACTAAGGTGGCCGCTCACTGTCTACCGACTAATAATACATTGATACAGTCACCACTAGTGGCGCCATCAACGTCTACCATACTAATATAATTGATACAAGTCACCACTAGGTGCGCTCACTGTCTACATACTATAAATTTGTGATATCAGGTCACCACTAGGTTGCGTCTCACTGTCTATATACTAATAAGTTATTGATACAGTCACCATAGTGGCGCTCCACGGTCTTCATACTGAAAATACAATTGATACAGTCACCACTAGGTGGCGCTCACTGTCATACTACTAATAATTAATTGATACAGTTACACATTCCCACTATGGCGCAACACGGTCTACTACTAATAATACATTGATACAGTCCCCACACTAGGTGGCGCTCACTGTCTACATACTAATATAATTGATACAGTCCACCACTAGATGGCGCTCACTGTCCACATACTAGATAATTCCAGTCCAACTAGTGGCTTCCACCAAATGTATATAGCTAATAATACATTGTATACATCACCACTAGGTGGCGCTCACTGTCTACATATTAATAATAATTTATACAACACCACTAGATGGCGCCTCCTGTCCACATACTAATAGATAAATCTTGACTCAGTCACCACTAGATGGCGCTCACTGTCCTACATACTGCATATACATTGAACAGTCACCACGTGGTGGCGCTCACTGTCTCTACTACTAATATTATACATCACCACTGAGATGGCGCTCCACTGTCTGACATACTAATAATAAATTTCATACATCACCACTAAGTGCTCTTCACTTGTCTACATCCTCATAACAATTGCTACAGTCACCCACTAGGTGGCGCTCACTGTCTACATACCTCATACCACATTGATACAGTCCCACTAGGTGGCGCTCACGTTACATGCAATAATACGAATTGGTAGCAGCTCACCACTAGTGTGGGCGCTCACTGTCTACACTGTAATAATAATTGATACAATCACCAACTATGTGCGCTCACTGTCTACATACTATTAATACATTGATTAGTCACCACTAGGGCGCTCCTGTCTTACATACTAATATAATTGATGCATCACCACTAGATGGCGCTCACTGCTACATACTAATAATACATTGATACGTCACACCTATGGCGCTCACTGTCTACACTACTAATCAATAGTTGAATACACTCACCACAGTTGGCCTCACTGTCTTACAATTAAATAATAATTATACAGTCGCCACTAGGTGGCGCTCACTTGTCTACATACTAATAATAAGTGAATACACTCACCCACTAGTGGCTCTCACTGTCCACATACTAATCATAAATTTATCAGTCACACTAGGGTCGCTCACTTGGAGATATCCTAATAATACATGTACAGTCACCCCAGGTGTGCTGCTCACTGTCTACCTCTTAAAATAATTTATACAATCACCACATAGATGCGGCTCTACTGTCCCATCTAATAATAACTTTGATGCGTCACCACTAGATGGCGCTCACTGTCTACATACAATATACATTGATACCTCACCACTATGTGTGCGCTCATCTGTCTACATACTAAATAATCTGATACAATCACCACTAATGGCGCTCCTGTTCTACATATCTAATAATTTTATACAATCACCCACTAGATGGCGCCACTGTTCGTACATACTCATAACACCATTGCGACGTCACCACTAGGTGGCGCTCACTGTCTACATTACTCATAAATATTGATACACATCACCACTAGGTGGCGCTCACTGTCTACTATAATAATACATTGGTACAGTCCACCACTAGTGCCTCACGCCTACATATAATATAATTGTCAAGCACCACTAGGTGCGCTCACTGTCTACATACTATATAATTGATCATAGTCACCACTAGTTGGCGCTCACTGTCCAATACTAATAATAAATTGATTGCAGTCACCACTAGATGGCGCTCACTGTCTACATACTAATACTACATTTATCCACGTCACCACTAGTGGCGCTCACTGTCGTACATACTATAATAAGATTGATACCTCAACCAACTAGGTGGCGCTCACTGTCTACATATTAATATCATAATTTTATGTATACCTCACACTAGGTGTTCGCTCACTGTCTACATACTAATTAATCATTGAATACGTCCCACTAGATGGCGGCCACTGTCCCCACATGACTAATAATAAATTTATACAGTCCCCACTGGTGGCGCTCACTGTATTATAACTACATAATACATTGATACCGTCACCACAGGTGGCGCTCACTGTCTACATATTATATATTTATACAACTCAACCACTAGATGGGCTCGCACTGTCCACATACTAATACTAAATTGATGCAGTCACCACTAGATGCGTCACTGTCTACATACTAATATACATGATCACAGTCACCACTAGTGTGGCGCTCACTGTCTACATACTAATATATATGGATACAATCACCACTAGACGGCGCTCACTTCCTACATACTAATAATAAGTTATATACAATCAAACCACAGATGCGCTCACTGTCTACACCTCGATACAATTGCTACAGTCACCACTAGATTGCGCATCACTGTTCTACATCACTCATAACAATTGCTCGTCCCACTAGTGGCGCCACGGGTCTACTACTCTCATATACATTGATACAGCTCAACCACTAGTGGCGCCTCACTGTCTACATCAATAATACAATGGTACACGTCACCACGTAGGTGGCCGCCACTGTCTCCATACTAAGTAATCCAGTTGGGTAGTTCACCACGTAGGTGCGCTCACTGTCTACATATTATAATATTGATACATCACCACTAGTGGCCCTCACGTCCTACACTACTAATAATACATTGATATGTCACCATTTAGGTGGCGCCATGTCTACATACTAATAATGAATTGAGTCAGTACCACTAGATGGCGCTCACTGTCTACATACTAATAATACATTGATCGTCCACCACTAGGTGGCTCTCACTGTCTACATCGAGTAAATAATTGAATACACTCACCACTAGGTGGCGCTCACTTCTATACTAATAATATTTATACAATCAACCACTGGATGGCTCCACTGTCTACATACCTAATAATAAATTGATGCAGTCCCCACTGAGTGGCGCTCACTGTCTACAACTGGCGATGTAGAGCATGGACAGTGAATAATCCTTAGTAGTCTCTACCTATCATGGATCACTGAAACGGAACCCAACCACTGCCCATGTGAATTAGTGCTGGCACGCTTCGTAATATCCAGCCACTAGGTGGCACTGCCATTATGTTTTGTAAATGACGTGGTTAATCTCTCTATAGGCGAGGAGGCATGCATGTGACTGGTGTGTCAGCATGACTGCGTGCATTTTCTTATTATTACTATTTTGAATGGAGTACATCAGAAAAAGTAAAATAAAGGCAATAACAAGTGAAATCAGTAAGAAGAAGAATTCAATTTACTTGACTGATACAATCAGATGACGGCGGAAGGCGATGATGGCAAGTGAGGCATGCTGGGAGATGGTTCTCGGGTGGAGGTACGTTCACTATTTGTGCTCTTCAGCGTGTTATAGGCGCGGTCACTTTTAATGCTGCCTAATGACCACCCACGGGTGAGCAGCAGCAGGGTGGGGTTTGGCGAGCAGTTCGAGGCAGGCCCTCGGGTGGCTAACACGGGAGAAAGTCACAAGTCAGATCACAGATTACAACAAATCACCGCCTCCCGCTTCTCACACCACACAAAAACATCAAACGCCAAATTTTAACCAGTCGTTATTTTTGTTTCACATCACCAAACACGTAGAAATTTTATTTGCCCCATCGCATTTCGGGAGGCGAATCACATATATACTTAAATGAAAATTAAAGTCAATTGTTTTTTTGGATAATCTCGAACAATGGTCATTCTTATGATTCATCTCTTCATTTCGTGCCCTAATTAGTGTACAATGACTGAACCCTCTCCTGTTGCGTCCGCTATGATTGCAGAACATAAAGACATAAAGAAGTGTTATCATAGATCTGAGGAAACTACCTCTTAAAGGGGATATGCAGATTAGAAAACGGCTCTATTCAAAGGATTGTGCACACACAATGATTACTTAGTCGTATCACTTGAAGTTCTACAGAACCATCGCAGAGCATGACAGACCAGCAACGCATACTCTGCATGTAGCACGAAGAGCAAACTAGACGATAGAGCTTGAAGAATTACAGGCTCTAGGATACCAGGACATATGGACACCATTGCGCTCTTAAGCACCTCGACATGCACAAGAACACACGGTATATTGGCAGAGGAAGATGAGAACATGTATGAGCCCATGAACAATACAGGCAACGAAGAAGAGGAAGAAGGAACATGTAGAGCATGACAGCAGCTATGTAAGAATACGATGTAATTTTGAAGATGAAGAAGAAACTCGTAGAGCATGAAGAACTACAGGCACTGGAATAGGACGAAGAACATGTAGAGCATGTAAATACGAGGACGGAAAGGAAGAAGACTGTAAGAGCATGAAGACTACAATGCAACGATAAAGAGACTAGAGATGAACAGGAAATGAAAATTAGAGCATTGAAGAATACTAGCAATGAAAGAGGAAGAAGGACAATGTGATCATGAAGAATACTTGCAAGTGAAAGAGTAGAAGGACATGTAGAGCATGACAATACTAGGCAACTGGAATATAAGATACCATGTAGAGCAGACAGAATACTAGGCAATGAAAGAGGAAGAAGGACATGTAGAGCAATGAAAATACTAGGCAAGTGAAATGAGGACTAGAAGGACATGTAGAGCATGAAGAATACGATAAGTGCTTAGACATAGATCGATGAAGGAAGATGACATGGTAGCGAGACATAAGAGATAGCACTTAGGCTCAACGGCAACTGAAGGAAGATGAAAGCATGTGAGCGATGAAGAATACAAGGCAACGTGAAGAGGAAGACGAACATGTAGATCATGAAGATACTTAGTAATGAAAATGTAAATGTAAGTACATCGCAGAGATCATTACAAGGCAATTTTTCTTGCGTAGAGAAGAAGAGAGTACGAACCAAGTAGAGCATGAGAATAGTATATAGATAAATATAATTCAATAGAAGTAAGATCCCGAGAGATTAAAGTACAAGACTTGGCTAGAAAAGCGAGAGAGAAAACAAGATGGTCATGGTCTAAGCGGAGCAAATACGATATCTTCCAGGAGGAGAGCTATGAACGCAGATGAGATTTTTCTCAGACTGGACTAAGGGAAAATAAACATATTTCTCAACAAAATTGAAATAAACTCGAGGCATTAAAAAAAAACTGAGAAGGTTTTAATGTGCTTTTATGTGAATGATGCACATACAAAGGCTGTTCCTCATCAGCACATTCACGGGAAGGCCTCATTTTCCCTGGTTTTTGGATATTACCAACGGTGGCTGTAGTTTTGGATTCCCACTTTGGGTTTCCATTAGATTTGACCTTTTTTTTTTGTCCGGCGTTCTGGAACCGGTTGTACGAATAGAGTCCATCAGTTATAATATAATCTTCTTATATATCTCTATCATCTGTATATAATATAATCCTGGCCACTCTTATGGAGACTTACTACCGTAGGTCCATGGTTTGACATGGAACAGTATGATAACCGCCCAACACGATACACCAACCAATTCTTTATCTTACTCCAATCTTCGTTACTAAGTTGGTCGCATGTCTCTTAGACCCTCTTATGCAACCATCAGCCATGGTCATGGCCGGAGTCTGCTAAGCTTGCTAATTATTCAAATTGGTTGATTTGCAGTCTAGGTTACTCATAAAACCACCATCATGTACAGTCATGTTGGGGGACTAGGTTCCATTTGTGATTTAAAGAGGAATTCCAACCTAAATTGTTTATTGTGGAACCAAGCCAAAGGCGTTTTGGGAGTTCTAATGAGTTCTTTGGGCCCAACGAGGTGGGAAAGCTACCCACTTTGACTGTTTATAAGGTCCCCTTTAATTTAGGGTAACTGTAGTTTGTTGTAATGGTATTGACGATGTTATGGGAACAAAGTCGTAAATATGGTAGGGGTGATGTATAATACTAAAACACCTACAGCATAACATAATGAAAATATGCGTGATATAAAAATAGTGGAAATGCACATACAGCACAGACATGCATGCGTGGGATTGTGTAGTCCCTCATAGCTGCAGAACCAGGGTTTCCTAGATCTTTCTTTATTATTTACTAGTGATGGATTAAGGCTTCAAAGTGGGCTACGATACAGAATGACATATGGCTTCCAGCTGATCTAATGAACCCATGGCTTCTATAGGCTGAAGATATGTATTTAAAGGAAGCTTCACTCTTTAGTCTTAGTTCATCAGATGACCAGCAACTCTCAGGTTAATGGCTGGAGGATGGATCCTCAAGGTGCCACCACCATCATAGCTGTTTAAAAGTGGACTTCCCCTTTAAGATGATAGTTTGTACCATGTCAGCGAGTGTGACGCTTATGAGACTGATGAATATTCGTACAGTATTTCTTAGGATGGGGGGCACCTTTGCCCTCTGCTACACGTACCCCTACCCTCGGTGGCCCCTGGCCAGAGGGGGCAGCGCTCACACGTCAAGATAAATAGTTTACACATAAATCTCCCTCCATATTATTTCAGAAATGGTATATTAATATAGTATTATATATATATATATCTTGATATCATCGAACACTATATACCAATGGACATGCGACAAGTGGGGGGTCACAAGCATCATACAGGGATATACCCACCCATCCACGCGCGATTGGGATGGATTTCGGGTGACATAACGGTACATACAAGGGAAGGTGGCATCTATGCTTGTGGTCTTTTTTTACATCCTGCTCTTGAAGACACCCAGAAGGGGAACAGTAAGGACACAAGTGTCTACAGACCCCGCCCCTATGACTCTCACTGCTCGTAGAGAATTCTGTGCAGTGTGGTTCCACGATGATTGTCATATTGATCGTCACAGTCTCGTTCCGTGGAGTCACGGTGAGGTCACAGCTCGCTGCAGCGCTCCTGCCCTTGCTGTATGTGTCAAACGGTTCTTCCATCGCATCAATGTAGGCGACTCCAGCGATGAACTCCACCTTCCACTGTGACGCTCGCTTCATCGAGTTATCTGCATACGTGGTGGGAGGGAGACATAGAAATGGAGACAGAGAGAGAGGAAGAAACAGCATAAGTAAAAGACACAAAAAGATGTGGAGAAACGAAGAAGATTCCCTACTTAAACATTGGTCATCCATGGAAGGTCTGTTGCCTTCTTAAAGCTTGTATGGCTGCCAGAATGCGATCGCCCGGTTTTTCCCAGGAACAGATATAACTCGTGTGGTCTACTAAAGGTCTAGACACTTGGGGGTCCTTGGGTCAGTTTCTAGTCTATTTTTGGACTCCGGTGCCCCACCACATACCACTAAAGTGTCTTTAGAGCCCTTTATAGTTTCTTATGTCGATTTTCTGTCTGGGGCTTTTTTTTATTTAAAAAGTCCCCAAAAAGTCTCACAATGCATAAAAAGTCTCAGCACACCCACCAGCAGGGACTGAGTGCTTTTTGCATAGTTCTCCCAACGTCATGAATCTTGCTTTGGCACCTATGTTGCACTACGCAGTAAGTAGTTTCTATTGGTTTTCAACCAGATGATACTGAGTATAATGTAGAGTATAATTCAATCATAGTATATAGTCCTTGAGACATTTTTAGAACAGTTAAAAGTCTCGAAAATCTTAATTCACTACTTTGAGATTTTATTTTTTTACACAAAAAAAGTCCAGAAAAACAATCAATAAATACCCCCTAGGTAATCCGCATACATATGTGTGTGGTGTGAGTGGGGGGGCTATTTACTTATGAAATATTAGTGAAGATAGCTTACACAGCAATACAAGTCTTCAATCAACAGCAACTCCAGGATTTTATTTGAAAATCTGATTAATGTACAGACAGGAATGGGGAAGCATGATAGGAAACACAACGATTGTGGAGTCCTCTAGAGGTAAATGATTAATTCACATAGAATGAGGGGGTAATGTGATGAAAAATGAATATATAGTCGATCTACCCTGAATTTGTTCTGAGAGTAAATCTGTTATAAGTGCAAATACCGTTGTTAGAATACGCAATATTTTTATTGCGTTTCCGCATCCTACCATTGGGGTTATCTGTGCCTGCTCTATTAATCAGATTTTTTTCCCTCGAGTTCATTAGGTAATCATTTTAATGATATTTTCTCCATCATACACAACAGTCTCGGTGATGTACAGATGGTTTACGAGCAGTCCCCTACTTCAGACGACCTCCTAGTTCAAGATGGACCTCTCTGCCCACTGTGACCATCTGGTGAAGCTCTCTGGTAGGCTTTACTATATTCAATCCAGACCGCAATTATCACTGTAAAGTGGTTTGTAAGAAGCTTTAAAGATAACCTTGGTCCCATTACGCAAAATTTATGAAACTTCGTTGGCACTTGGGCAAATATTTTTTTTAATATATAATATACTATATTACGTTTTGGACTTGCTAAAATAGGGCAGACAGGTTCCTTTTGTAACTAGGTTTGTCTGTAGTCGGCGTCCTTAAGTCATGACCACTAAGATTGCTTTTTTACCATGTATCCTAATCTGTGTCGTCCACTACCAAATTCAGAATTTCTTCTCTGTAATCACACAAGATCACCATCTAATGTGTAAGCTGTTACAATGTATTTTTCGTTCCATGCATGGAGGGGGATCCCTGGTAGGAAACAATTACGCATTCTAGGGAAAAATTCAATTACTAGCACATGAGAGATGGGGTATATGAGGGACAAATGCAGAATTAACCGCTACCTAATGTCTCTAGAAGAAAATCTGTTTATTAGTGTAGACACAGACGTGGGAAATAGGATGGACAGAATGTATTCGACTTAATGTATTCCTAGTGAAAATCTGATTAACACGTGGTGGCTAATGATGTGGAAACTTATGGAAACCCCGCCAAATATTAAAATGCTCCACCCAAAATTGCTCTGTTGAAAAAATATTGAACTGAACGAAGAGGTCAATTCAATACTAATGAAATATCGAAAAAAAATCGCTGGCACCACGACTCGGAATATCTTCTGAATTGCTGTGTTGCTCACATCTATTCAGTCCGGTAGTGGGTGGCCCACCCAACCCCATGTAAACTCTGGGTCCTCCTCATCTCCAGTGATAACAGGACCGCCCATTCTCCTAACTCAGGGTCTGTTCTTGGATCGTGCTGTTGGACTCCACCGACTCAGATTGATATCCCTATCGCGCGACCCCATGCCGTCATGGGATTGTATAAGCGCCACAGATTTGCGTCGCATGCACGTTCCCCCCGCCAGACTCCATGTGAGAGCCCTAAACAACCGGATGAAAAAAGGATGAACTTGAAATTGAAAATTCTGTTAATAGGTGCAGGGTGAGATGGAGATACAGGTATTGAAAACACACTATATTTCGAGACGCTGCTTAACTTTTATTGGAGAGAAACATCTGATTTTACCAGTTTCTAGTGAATTGTTCACCGATTCTTAGATCTGCGCCACTCAACTGCCAGTGGGGTAGTGGTCCTCTGGTTGAGTGGTGCTTCTCGTCATCCAGGCCATGGCACCAGCTCAGCCGTATACATGTATGTGAATTTAATACTTAATTGCCCAGTCCTGGTCAATCCCTTCACACTATGTACTGGGCCGTGCCGGACCCGATATCGGCGCCGGGAGAGGGGAATGGGGTTGAGTGCTGCTCCCGCCCCACCCCTCTGCCATAGTATATAAGGTTCACCGCACAGTATTATGGGGTAAAGATGGTACATGTCCTATATTCCTCCCGCTACGGAACATTACCATGGTAACACGTCGGCTCGTACCGCTCCCTATGCGCTAGCGTGCCCATTGCGTTATACCCGTCCCCATACGTCCCTGTGAAGGTACCTAAGATGTGGGTACATAAATGGAACACAAACAATCAACGATTTCTCACCAATGTAATTGTTTGTTGTTTTGTCAATTAAAAAACTCTGATGTATACATTTTTAAATCAATTTTCTCTATGACTTTTTTAAGAGAAATACTTACACGCCTACATTGTAATTACCTGTGAAACAACAGAATAATTAAAGTTCTCCACCTAAAAGTATTTTTATAGAAAAAAAAAAATAATCTAATTAATAGTGCGGCTGGATGGGTGCAATCTCACGCAGATGTGAAAGTCCAGTTATTAGGAGGCCAAAACTAGGAAATATATCTAGAACGTTCCTAGCCAGTATCGATTTTATGAATTCCCACGGTCCAGGCGAGGCTCTCTTGAATACATTCTGTGGTAATAATCAACTTTTTGGTTAACCCCTTTTACATGATTACATTATTAAAGAAACCCGGTCATGCAAAAAAAATCACCCCCACAAAGAAACTAAATATATTTTCATAAACTGCCATTAGAGGCATTGCTCTATCCTTCATTGTCCCTCTACATGCCTGTAAACCTAAGCATGAGGTCCTAAAGCGTATGGTCAATGACCTGTGCAAATGTCCAATGAAGCATTAGCCATATTCAAGCTGTTCCACCTTATTCATGAGTGGAGGCCACCGAGCCACCACCCCCCAGTGCTTGAACTGACCAAATGATGTGATGGCTGCACCAGTGCTGGTGGCCACGCCCCCTGCACCTGTGTGTGCCATGTCTATAGCAGAACATGTCAGTGACTTGTGTAGCTGTGTCTGTGTCTCTCACCCCTGTGTCTTAGGATGCATCATTCAATGATACCGATGCCATGCACACCACTAGCAATGCTTTACTATACATTACACACAGACATGAGCAGGGGGAGGAGGGGAGGGGAGAACAGGGGTACATCCTGCCTCTGACCCATGTTGCCCCCTCATTTTACATGATAAAAATAATGATTTTACAATGAATAATGTTAAATAACTAGATAAATGGCTGGGATGGTCCTGTGAGCTGCTCCAACAGGTAGTAGTGACGAAAAAAAAAAAAAAAAGCGACCGAGTGACACAGACCTGAGGACAGTTGTCCATTCAAGGGGGGGGGGGGGGCGCAAGGTATTTGATGGCGCTATAATAAGTAAAGATTATTATTATTACCCTATTATAGAACCCAAACACTGCAGTTATGGGCTGAAATTATTATTTTTTGGGTGGTATGATCTCACTACAACTGTATACGAGGTTATTTCTGGATGCATCTTAAGGGAATTGATGCCCATCAGCATCCCGTACATTGAGTTTTACAGATGATTTCCTCCCCTCTTCCCTCTATCCTGGGTCTTACACCTGCCCCCAGATCCACTACAATCTCCTGGTCCGCATGGGTAGAGACCAAGATATGAGACCTTAAATAGGGGGAGTAACAAAACCCCCTAATTTTTGTTTCATCGCTGGAATGGAACTTTCTGTCTAGTGGTCTTAAAATTCAATCCTAACAGTATTCCCATCATATTGCTGATGGTTTTTCGTGCTATTTGAAAGTCATGACCAGTCGTCATCATAGGACCATAGGTGGCGCCCAGTACAAACAAGCTAAATAACATACTAAGCACCCCATAGATGGCGCTTTTCTGAATACAGATAAAGTAAATAGAATTACTCATCTCCATGCCGCTTATGGCTATAATCTAAATATCACACAGCTTAGTGGTCCTCACCCCATATTAGCTCGCATATTTAGTAGTATATAATGGTGGATCCAACAGTCACCACTAGGTGTCGCTCACTGTCTACTAGAATTAATAAATGATCCAGCACCACTAGGTGGCTGCTCACTGTCTACGACTAATAATACATTGATACAGTCACCACTAGTGGCGCGCTCACGTCTACCATACTAATATAATTGATACAAGTCACCACTAGTGGTCGCTCACTGTCTACATACTAAAATTTGATACAGGTCACCACTAGGTGCGCTCACTGTCTATATACTAATAATATTGATACAGTCACCACTAGTGGCGCTTCCACGGTCTTGCGATACTAATAATAAATTGTACAGTCACCCTAGGTGGCGCTCACTGTCATCTACTAATAATTAATTGATACATTACAATCACACTATGGCGCACTCACGGTCTACTACTAATAATACACTTGATACAGTCCCCACCCTAGGGTGGCGCTCACTGTCTCTACATACTAATATAATGAACAGTCACCACTAGATGGCGGCTCACTGTCCACATACTATGATAACAATTTTCCAGTCACACTAGTGGCGCTTCACCATGTATATACTAATAATACATTATACAGTTCACCACTGGTGGCGCCCCTGTCTACATATTAATAATAATTTATATCAACACCACAGATGCGCCTCCTGTCCACATACTAATAATAAATTTGATGCTAGTCCACCATAATGGCGCTCACTGCCTACTACTACCATAGATACATTGAAGCAGTCACCACGATGGTGGCGCTCACTGTCCATACTATAATATATAGCATCACCACGAGATGGCGCTCACTGTCTGACATACTATATAATTTTACAATCCCACTAAGTGGCTCTACTGTCTACATCTCATAACAATTGCTACAGTCACCCACTAGGTGCGCTCACTGTCTACATAGCCTCATAACACCATTGAACAGTCCCCTAGGTGGCGCTCACTGTTACATACAATAATACATTGGTAGCAGCTCACCACTAGGTGGCGCTCACTGTCTACTATAATAATAATTTGATACACATCACCAACTAGTGGCGCTCACTGTCCTACATACTATTAAACATTGATCATAGTCACACTACGGGCTCTCACTGTCTTACATACTAATATAAATTGATGCATTCCCCACTAGATGCGCTCACTTCTACATACTAATAATACATTGAATACAGTCACACTATGTGCGCTCACTGTCCTAATACTAATCTAATATTGATACACTCACACACAGTTGGCCTCACTGTGCTTACATATAATAATAATTTATACATCAGCCAACTAGGTGGCGCTCACTGTCTACATACTAATAATAATGTGATTACAGCTCCCCACTAGATGGCCTCACTGTCCACATACTAATCAATAAATTTATCAGTCACACTAAGGATTTCGCTCACTGTGAGATTATCCTTAATAATACATGATACAGTCACCACTAGGTGTGCTGCTCACTGTCTACACTTTAAACATAATTTATACAATACCACACTAGATGTCGGGCTCACTTGCCCAATCTAATAATAATGTTGGATGCCGTACACTAGATGGCGCTCACTGTCTACATACAATAATACATTGATACATCACCACTATGGTGCGCTCATCTGTCCTACAACTATAATAACTCTTGATACAATCACCACTAATGGCGCTCCTGTCTACATAACTAATAATTTAATACAATCACCCACTAGATGGCGCCACTTCGACCTACTCATAACACATTGCTACCGTCAACCACAGGTGGCGCTCACTGTCACATACTCATAATATTATACACTCACCATATTGGCGCTCCTGTCTACATATAATAATACATTGTCAGTCCACCACAGGTGCCTCACGCCTACATATAAACACTAATTGATACCATGCACCACTAGGTTGCGCTCACTGTCTACATACTATTCATTGATATAGTCACCACTAGTGGCGCTCACTGTCCACATACTAATAATAAATTTGATATGCGTCACCACTAGATGGCGCTCACTGTCTACATACTAATAATACATTTATCACGTCACCACAGGTGGCGCTCACTGTCGTACATACTAAATAAGATTGATAACCTCAAACAACTAGGTGGCTCTCACTGTCTACATGATTAATATAATTTTTGTATACATCACACTAGTGTGCGCTCACTGTCTACATACTAATTAATCATTGAATACCGTCCCACTAGATGGCGGCCACTGTCCCACATGACTAATCAATAAATTAATACAGTCCCCACTTGGTGGCGCTCACTGTATCTATAACTACATAATACATTGATACGTCACCACTAGGTGGCGCTCCTGTCTACATATTAATATAATTTATACACTCAACCACTAGATGGGCTCGACTGTCCCTACTAATACTAAATGATGCAGTCGCCACTAGATGTGCGCTCACTGTCTACATACTAATAATACATGATCAAGTCACCACTAGTGTGGCGCTCACTGTCTACATACTAATAATATGATACAATCCCACTAGACGGCGCTCACCTTCCTACATACTAATAATAATTATACAAATCAACCACAGATGGCGCCTCACTGTCTACATCCTCATACAATTGCGACACGTCACCACTAGATTGCGCATCACTGTCTCCATCTCATAACAATTGCTACGTCCCACTAGTGGCGCCACGGGTCTACTACTACATATACATTGATACAGCTCACCACTAGTGTGGCGCCTACTGTTCTACATCTAACTAATACAATGGTACAGTCACCACAGGTGGCCGCTCACTGTCTACCATACTAAGAATACAGTTGGGTACTCCCACTAGGTGCGCTCACTGTCTACATATTAATAATATTGATACAATCACCACTAGGTGGCCGTCACTCTACCTACTAATAATACATGTGATATAGTCACCATTTAGGTGGCGCTCAATGTCTACAACTAATAAATGAATTGACAGTACCACTAGATGGCGCTCACTGTCTACATACTAATAATACTTGATCGTCCACCACTAGGTGGCTCTCACTGTCTACATACTGAATACATAATTGAATAACTCCCACTAGGTGGCGCTCACTGTCTACATACTAATAATAATTTATACAATCACCCACTGGATGCTCTCACTGTCTACATACTAATAATAAATTGATGCAGTCCCCACGGGTGGCGCTCACTGTTCTACAAACGGCGATAAGAGCATTGGAATGAATAATCCTTAGTAGGTCTCTACCTATCATGGATCCTGAAAACGGGAACCCAACCACCTGCCCATGTGAATATAGTGGCTGGCACGGCTTCGGTATATCCAGCCACTAGGTGGCCTGCCAGTTATGTTTGTAATGAGTGGTTTAATATTCTATAGGCGAGGAGGCATGCAGTGTGACTGGTGTGTCAGCATGACCTGCGTGCATTTCTTATTAATTACTATTCATTGATGGAAGTACATAAAAAAGTAAAATCAAGGCAATAACAAGTGAAATCGTAGACGAAGAAGAATATCAATTTTTGACTGATAAATCAGGCCGGTCGGAAGGCGATGATGGAGTGAGGCATGTGGGAGATGGTTCTCGGGTGGAGGTACGTTCCTATTACTCTCGCGTGTTATAGGCGCGGTCACTTTTAATGCTGCCTAATGAGCACCCACGGGTGAGCAGCAGGCAGTGGTTGGGGTTTCTGGCGGAGCAGTTCGAGGCAGGCCCCTCGGGTGGCCTAACGGGAGAAAGTCACAAGTCAGATCACAGATAACAACAAATCACCGCCTCCCGCTCTCACACCACACAAAAACATCAAAACGCCAATTTAACCAGTCGTTATTTTTGTTTCACATCACCATGAAACGTAGAAATTTTATTTGCCCCATCGCATTTCGGGAGGCGAATCACATATATATTTAAATGAAAATTTAAAGTCAATTGTTTTTTTGGAATATCTGAAAATGGTTCATTCTTATGATTCTCCTTCATTTCGTGCCCTAATTAGTGTACAATGTACTGAACCTGCTCCTGATTGCTCCGCTATGATTGCAGAACATAACGACATAAAGAAGTGTTATCAAGATCGTGTGGGAACTACTCCTCTTTAAAGGGGATCTGCAGATGAGAAAACGGTCTCTATTCAAAGGATTGTGCACAACACAATGATTCCTTAGTCTGA
>WNYA01000100.1:222737-311785 GCA_019512145.1 Engystomops pustulosus
AGATAGGCAAGACTACAATCCTGAATATAATGTACTGCCTGAGACTAAATAGGCAAGGCTACAATCCTGAATATAATGTACTGCCTGAGACTAGATAGGCAAGGCTACAATCCTGAATGCATGGACTGTCTGATACTAAATAGATAAGGTTTCAATCCTAATATTGCCAGAGAAAGGGAAAACTGTACTCTTGGCCGGCTGCTCATAGACATTAAACTTTCTTTTAGGTAAATTCCTCTAAGTTTGTCTTGTTTACTGCTGTGACATGACACCACTGTGATCAATAAGTGGTCAATAAGTGGTCAAAGAAGCAGAAACAATGAAATCACCAGTCCCACTTCTCCACTTATGCTGTAGCAGTCAAAGTAGATTTTATTATTGCACTACCCACTGTCCACCATTCACCAGAGGTTTTTCGGTGAACCCAGGAGGAAGGCCTGGAGTGTACTATATGAAAAATCAACCTGTATTATATATATGACATACCTGTGATATTGAGGAGTTTGGGCAAGAAGCGGTTCCAGAAGGTGCAGGTCTGTACTCGTATCCCCCGCAGGTTCTCGTAGGGCTTGTTATTCAGTGCTAAATATCTTTGTTCTGTTGCAGAGTACCGGGGCCATTTTGCTTGGCGGGTGTTGATGTTCTCATTAGGGTCCCTAATAGGGGGATAAAAATAAGGTTACAGGGTACCCACATAGTGGTTGTAGTCATTTTTATCTCAGATTTGTAAAAACTTTCTGTAAATTTCATTCTGTTCACTCTCACCCGGTCCTTGCGAAGTTGGCCCAGTATCGCATCATCCGTCGACTCAGGTCTGCTTCTTGCTTGGTGTAGTTTAGTTTTGGCTCCAGAGGAAGACCGAAGACAAACTCAATCTCGTAGCCATGAGGAACACCCATCCATTGTGGCCAGGCCAAGTTGGATGCCCTGTGGTCGAAGTAGTAAGCGTAGACTTTGTTCCCAAACTCTGATACCTTTCCAGCAAAGTGAGTCATGGGGCAAATGACATTTTGGTCTCCCACTATCTGGTCCATAGCATCCCTGTTTTTTACCGGAGCATTTTCATCTGCCCAATCTGTATATTGCATCATAACTGCTTCGAGAGCAATGTCATTGGCTTGAGGGACACTCATCCTCACTCCACCAAGGAACTCCTCCCGAGTGATCAAGCTCTCATTGTTCTTGGTGAAGCCTGGTGCTCCGTACAGTAGGAAGTATGAGCCTTCATTCTGGTTGACGCCTACAATTAGTGGGCATGGCTTAAACCGGCCCATGTTCATTAATGTTTCAGGGGCATCTGGGAAAAAATCTCCATCAGAGACAGGAACAAAGGCAAATCGGAAGACACTTGGTGCGGGAAGGACGGAAAACTCGTGGTCAATAAGTTTCTGTGGTGGTTTTGTACGGATACAGTTCAGCAGTTCTGTATCGTTACCCAGTTTACAGTCTAGCAGCTTACCCATAAGCTCAGCCCGACGCCGGGCCTCTTGGGGTGTAACAGTCGCCCATGGTGTGTTCGGAGAACCACTCTGCAGGACAGCTTTCGAGAACAGATGATGGCTACCAGGAGAGAGTACATGCATGCCAACAGAAGCACCCCCAGCACTCTCTCCGAAGATAGTGACTGTCTTAGGGTCACCACCAAAAAGTCCAATGTTATCTTGGACCCACTGAAGTGCAAGGCGCTGGTCAAATAAGCCCACATTCCCTGGAGCATCTGAACTTCCTGGTGTCAGTGTCAGAAAACCAAATGCTCCTACACGGTAGTTCATACTAACTACTATGACATTTTCTGTGTAACATAGATAACGACCATCGTAAACATCAAGGGAGGAGGATCCACTATAGAAGCCACCACCATAGATCCAGACCATGACTGTTGCATTTGTAGGGCGTGGAGAAGGGACCCAGATGTTTAGGTACAAGCAGTCCTCACTCATTGGTCTATTAGGATTCCACATTTCCATGCCAGAGAAACCCGGATACAAGGTGTCAAAGTATTGGTAACATGCGTTAGGATAGCTGGTGGCATCCCAGACATCACTCCATGGCTTTTTTGGTTCTGTTCGTCGAAATCTTAACTTGTCAACCGGCGGCTCGGCAAATGGAATTCCTAGAAATCCGGTGACATGGCTGGAAAGGACATGGAGTCGGGTTCCTCTAACTTTACCTGAACGGGTGGTGACCAGAATTTCCGAGTCACTTTGACCAACGACATGAGACAAGAGGAGAGAGAGGGTGCAGAAACCAAACAGCGTAAATGACAAGAACTGCATGACTGGTCCTCACTGAAATTACCTGAGGAAAAAGAAAAGAAGAAGAAACAACATAGAGATTTCATGTTAACGGGTTACGAAAGTCACATAAACAAAACTGAAAAAAAAAAAAAAAAAAACTTCTAGCTTTGGAAAGTGGACAATTTCTAAGAAAAACATGAGAGGCAGAGAGATAAGAAAAGAGAAATTGTTTGTAAGGAGATAGATAAGGAAAGAGGAGAACTTAGGGCAGTGGAGCAATGTGGAGAAGATCAAGACAAAGATGGACAACTCTTATAACTAGACACTCAAAAACTGTAACAGAAGACGACCAAGATCGAAAATGTCTCGGTTTGGCTTCGAATCCCTTTCACTACAACATATTCTTACCGTCTTGTACTCTCTAAGGTTTTTGTCCCTTCTTCTCCTGTGTCTTATGTCTCTCTAACCACCAGGAACCCTGCAACAGCTGTGATCTCACCAGGCAGCGTGAAACGGAGCTACAGGAGGCTTATGGAGAGCGATAGAGAAAGAGGGAGTGTAAAGGGAGGGGAATGTAGGCGGCCTCCCTTATTACAGGACTGGTGTTGGCTGGGGTGTCCTTTATCAAGGTCCAGAATTTTGTTTTTTTGAGCAGATGGTAATAGGTTGCCCAATTCTCTTCGAACATCAGATGTCATGTTGAGTTTTTATTGCTAAATATGACTTTAAGGAGACCACAAACTAGCCCAAACAGCAACATCAGATACCGATGAGCCTTCTATCATACATCTAGTGGGAGGAGACCTGAGGGACAACTCATTCACGTGAACATCGATTTAACAAATTCCACCGAGATCACACAACAGTAGGAATCCAGGGCAAGACCTGGTGATAGATACAGTGCAACATGGATCCTTTGCAGCCAAGGTAATAATTTACTATCTGATATCCCACAGGTTCTGTGTTACATCAACGAGAGAGTATCTGGGTAGACTCAACATCCATTCATCGTGATGGAGAGTGACAATACAGAATTTCCTGGGAATGCGAAACCTCAAAGACCTCAACTAACAAGAGCACCACCAATATTTTATGATCCTTATGGGTTCAACTCCTGAAGCTTGAAAGTTTTGGCTCTCAAACATGTAATATTACATTACAGCCATTCCAATAAGTGTGGTACACAGATAGGTGGGCGCCCCCAAGTCAGAAGCCAACTTACTCAATCCTTTGGTCCTTTTGAGATCTGTAATCTGAGGAAAGTTTACCTGAACTTTTTACCGACAGTAGATGTGTCCTGGTGAGAAGTTTCTGAGGAACATTGGGAGATAGGTGAAGGGTGGGGCCGGTAGCGAATACATTAAAATACGAGGCACCCTGAGGTCCTCGTGTGTCGTAGCCTGAGCTCCCAAGACTAATTTGAATTGACTTTTATAGCTCTATATTTCTGTGATTGCAGGATATAAAGTTATGATAGAAGAAGTCTTGAGGAACGAAGAAGTACTGGTACCCGATCATGGGAGCAGGGGCCAACCAGTGTTAGGCAGATTCTATTTTATTTTGGGCTTCCTCCCTCCATGTTCTCTACCATAAAACTATCCGATAATCCAATAATAATTGTAAAATAAGGAGTAAATAGTACAATACACTGCTACCAGAAGCATCTGAAGGTTAATCGGCTGACCTGGTCCCCCCCTCTCGTGAACATTTTGGACTCTCCCTTTGATGTCCCCCCCCCCTCCATAGTGGTAATTCCTGACAAGCGTTGACCCAGGTTACCCCCCGGTCACCATTGAATGTGCCGGCCTCAGCCATTGGAGGTGGTGGTGGGGGATGAATAGGAAAAGAGACGGAGAGCAGGACATATCCCGCAGCTGTCTCTTGTCTATTTTGGGCGAGCTCACAGATAACATTTCAATAAACATGCATATATATACACTAGCGCCGTATACGCCTCACCGCTCGCTCACAGTAAAGACCTTGTCGCTTGGGATTGTCATTTACATGTAGGCGATTCAAGGCAGGGACAGAGGTCACAAGCTCTTAAAGGGAACCTGTCACAAGGAAAGCTTCCATCTACAGCCAGGAGTATGTAGGGGGCGCTACTGTAACAATAATATGGAAGTAATATGACTCATAGCCAGGGGATTTTACTCCTTTATTAGAAAGTCAGGGGAATGGTCCCTTCTCATTGACATTAATGTACGGCCGAGCTATAGGGGCCGCTCTGTAGTAAGTGTAAGTGTGGAATTAAGGAAATCTTTAAGAGAGCAGAAGTAGAAAGAGGGGCAAGAGGGGCTGCAAAATAAACTGTGCAAAGTAAGCGGGGGCCAGGGAGGAGAAAAAGTAAAGTGTGCATGTGAAGCAAAAGAGGTAAGGGGTGCATGTGAAGAGGAAGAGGTAAGGGGTGCATGTGAAGAGGAAGAGGTAAGGGGTGCATGTGAAGAGGAAGAGGTAAGGGGTGCATGTGAAGAGGAAGAGGTGGTGTTTTTATGGTTACTGCAGGTAGAGGTTTTGATAATATTTGTTGTGGCGCTTTTGTTGTGTTTGTACTGATGATTTTATAATATCTGGGGAGCTTGTGAGTACCGGCAGGTATAATATAGGGGGGGGGGGTACTGGTACTTGCCATTGGTTTTATATATAGGGGCGCGGTGTCTGCCAGGTATAACATCGGGGCACATTGTCCGCACAGGTATAATATAGGGGGCGCTGTATGCAGGTATCAATTGGGTGGAATGTGTGGTACTGCAGGTTTATAATTGGGGGGGGCTGTACTGCAGGTATAATATCTGGGGGGCTGTACTGCAGGTATAATATCTGGGGGAGGCTGTACCGGGCGGTTATAATATAGGGGCGCTGTACCGGCAGGTATAACATAGGGGGCGCTGTACTGCCAGGTATAACATAGGGGGCGCTGTACTGCCAGGTATAACATAGGGGGCGCTGTACTGCCAGGTATAACATAGGGGGCGCTGTACTGCAGGTATAACATAGGGGGCGCTGTACTGCCAGTTAACAAGGGGGCGTGTACTGCAGGTAAATAGGGGGCGCTGTTGCTGCAGTATAACATAGGGGGCGCTTGTACTGCCAGGTAAAATAGGGGGCGCTGTACTGCCAGTATAATATCTGGGGTGGTTTATGGTGAGAACCATCAGAATAGCTGCATGTTTCCTATCCCCTACAGATCCAGCTCTTGTGCTCTGCGCTGCTATTGACTCCCATATGATTAGTTAGTTATATGGGGGGTGGAACTGGTGACCAAATGACAACCAAATACCTCAGAGATAATGGACCAAAACCATAAATGATGTCACCTCAGAGGTGTGCATGACTTCAGTGGATAAGGCGGAGCCCCTTCGTTACTATATACATGTAGGAAACATAGATAGGGGTAGATAGATATAGGATGTAAGTAAGATATAACAGACATAGGAGGTAGATAAGTGTAGGACGTAGACAGCAAGTATAAATAGAGATAGGGGTAGTAGATGTATGGATGTATGTAGAGAAATAATAGACAAGAGGAGGGTAGATAGATGTAGGATGTATGTACAGATTATAATAGGACATAGGAGGTAGATAGATGTAGGATGTATGTACAGAATAATAGAACTAGGAGGTAGATAGATGTAGGCTGTACACTCACGGCCACTTATTAGGTACACCTGTCCAACTGTCGTAACTATAATTTCTAATCAGCCAATCACATGGCGGCAACTCAGTGCATTTGGCATTAGACATGGTCAAGACATCTCCGCAGTTTCTCCGAGCAATCAGTATGGGGAAAGAAAGGTGATTTGAGGGCCTTGAACGTGGCATGGTTGTTGGTGCCAGAAGGGCTGGTCTGAGTATTTCAGAAACTGTGACTACTGGGATTTTCACGCACAACAATCTCTTAGGGTTACAGAGAATGGTCGAAAAGAAAAAACATCCAGTGAGCGCAGTTCTGTGGGCGGGAAATGCCGTTGTTGATGCCAGAGGTCAGAGGAGAATGGGCAGACTGGTTCGAGCTGATAGAAAGGAAACAGTGACTCAAAATCGCCCCGTTACAACCAAGGTAGGCAGAAGAGCATCTTGAACGCCACAGTACGTCAAACTTTGAGGCAGATGGGCTACAGCAGCAGAAGACCACACCGGGGTTGCACTTCTTTCAGCTAAGAACAGGAAACGGAGGCTACAATTTGCACAAGCTCATGAAATTGGGAGTAGAAGATTGGAAAAAACGTTGCCTGGTCTGATGAGTCTCGATTCTGCTGCGCGCATTGGATGGTAGGGTCAGAATTTGGCGCGTCAACAACATGAAAGCATGAATCCCATCCTGCCTTGTATCACCGGCCTCAGGCTGGTGGTGGTGGTGTCATGGTGTCTTTGGGCCCCTTGGTACAAGCCCACAGCCTACGAGTATTGTTGTGACCATGTCCATCCCTTATGAGACAATGTACCCTGAAACATCTGATGGCTCTGTTCAGAGGATAATGCGCCATGTCATAAAGCGTGGAACATCTCAGACTGGTTTCTTGAACATAACAATGAGGTCACTGGACACAAATGGCCTCCACAGTCACCAGATCTCAATCCAATAGAGGATCTTTGGGATGTGGTGGAACGGAGGATAGATATATAGGATGTATGTGGGATATAATAGACATAGGAGGTAGATAGATGTAGATGTATGGAGGATATAATAGACATAGAGGTAGATAGATGTAGGATGTATGTAGAGATATAATAGACATAGGAGGGTAGATAGTTAGGATGTATGTAGAGATATAATAGACATAGGAGGTAGAGTAGATATAGGTGTATGTAGAGATATAATAGACACCTTGAAGCATCTGTGGGGGTTGTATACTATTGTCAGCGCTATATTACATTAGTTTCGCTCCTGACATGGTGGTGGTTCTCATCTCCTCGTCCTTCCATAGATCTTAGCAGCATTCATCCATTACCGTAATTAGTTGCAGTGCAGACCTGGGATGGGAGTCACATCAGCAGAAGCGGAGCGGAGCGGGCGGGAGCCTCCCTTAAATCACCGCCTGACATCAGCGAGTCCTTAAATAATCTGATGCACAGGACATGAAGTATGCTCCTTGTATCGACCACCGTACCGTCCTGACGCTTCACTAATACCAGGGCTGGAGGAGTTTCTCCTGTCTGAGGGACAGGTGAATCAATGACGTGATTATCTCGTGCTGATTTACATCGCCCGCGTGGACACATCATTATTTAGATACAAGTCCAGCTCCATTTCATTCTCGTGCTTTGCATGACTTCACACTAATCACTTTAATTATGGCTGGTTGTCCCCATTCCTCCTTCCTCGAATCAGTGAGGTCCCTTAGGTGGCCCTCAATGTGACCACGGTTTATATAAAAGGAAAATCCCCAAAGCCTCGGCCTAAGTTTTGGGTTCAAAGTCCAACCAAGAATAAGAAGGTCTAGTCTCAAAATAAGATCACCATAGTCCTATCCACCATGGCCCTCGATGTAGCCATGGACATAGCTAGACAGGGTTCCTACTTCCAGAGCCAAAACTGAAAAGAACATTAAGCGCCATGGTCACCATGACTCTCTCCATCATCATAGGAGGCTGGTGGGGCCTGGAGAACACACGCCAATAGCTGTCGTCTGGCATTTGATCCTAGGAGAACGCCCAACACAAATTTTTTTTTTACAATTTGTGGCGGACAGTTCCCACTGCCTAACTTCTCGTGGGTGGTATAGTCCCTTCAGAATAAAGAAATGGAGATGAATTTCACAGTGCCCGATCCTTTTTTCCTTCGATTATGCTGACAGGAACACCAGTTGATCATATCCTAGACTTGGAGGTCAGCCCGGATGTGTTTACATTCCTAGGGCAAAAGGCGGGTCACCTTTAGTCCTTGTTTTTGTTTGTTAAGGTATTGCCATAGAGAGGGTGTCGATCGAGTGACAACGGGACCTCGCTAATGAACGTCTACCTGCAGCACAATATCAAATAGGAGACTCATGTCTTCTCACAGCATATTTTCATGGTAATTGGTCCCAATTTTTGGAAATTAAAGCTGAACTCAGGACTAGGTTGCTCTGGTAACATGTAGAGCCACTTGTAAAAGGGATGGAAGTGGAATGGAAGATCTAGGAGAAGGTGAAGGCTACCTGAGATATAATTATGTAGCAATCAATTATCTGGTGTCCTAAAGGGCTTTCAGTTTGACCTGTGGACACATGTGATACAACTAGTTGATTTTTCATACCTTACACATCTCTTCGTCTCCATCTTTAGACTTCATGGCTTGTCCTTCAAGTGGGTATGGTTTTTCAATGTCATAATTAGTGTGTTGATGGTCGGAGCTGTCCTGGTGCTGAATGCTCCCACTTTTTGGAGAAGTCTCAGACTTTGAAAAATCCCCTATAGTATGGTAAACATGTAGTGTAAGTACATCAAATATCAATTGTCCAAACCTTCCATTTCCATCTGTTATCATGAGTTAAGTGTCTTCTCTGAACTTTGATCTGTCCGGCACCTGGAGTAACTCTGATGATATTCTTCATTAGGGATTGTTATACAACAGAAAAAATATATGGAACTTGAACAAACTTTGTGTGTTCAGAAGTTAGAACCAAGCATCAAGCTGATGACACCAATGGATGTTGTATGGCCCAAAGAGTTCTCAGATCTTCACCAACAAATGAGGATGGGGCATGTTAAATTTGATTGGTTCCTGAGGATTTAATACCACCCAGTAATATTTGATGGCATTTACTGAACGTTCAGTGGACACATACATTGGTGTGTTTTAAAGGGTGCAAAGAATAGCGTTGGGTGGATAAGGTCCCATCAATGACAACTGAGTGTGTATGGTCAAGTTAGGAGAGTATGGGGTTTTGCTCTTGGGTATACCACTGAAGACCTCTCACATGGCTCCTTTGGATCTTGCAACTGGAGACTTACCCACTTGGGTTGCCACAGGAGATGTATCTAAGATACCAGCTCCATCTATACATCACCTATATAACAGGGGTGCACTTTCAACTGGGATTTGGTTATTGTGACCCAAAACGAAACGGACCTGGGGTTAGCTTCTAATGGATCATTGTCATTGCCTATTAAGCAAAGTACTCACCATATTCTGAATTAAGCCTAGAGATGAGTGAACCTAATGTTTCTGTTCGAATCCAAACCCCCCGGACCCCAATCGGAAACATCAGGTCGCGTATCTCTAATTAAGACTCTTTGATACAAGATGGTTCCTAAAACATTAGTCTTCATCCTAAAGCTTAATTTATATGAAGGTCCCTTGTGGGGCTCAAGATTTTTGAACCTCATATTATGCTCTTCGCTTCTTTAAGCTGATGCCACCATATATGCATGCCCACTTCCTTGTTAGACAGTTAAAGAGACAGTACTATAGGTGGGAATACTCCCTATACTCATGATGTATGGCTGCACATGGAGCGCTGAAGCATTACTCTTATTCATTTGACATCATCAATTGCCTTTGCCCACAATGATAGCTCCCGAGACAGTTCTGTGTTGACAACACTGAGCGCTCTCCTCATCAGTATGTTCTGTAGCCGTCTATGTATAATACTATGTTTCAGTGGAACAGTCTAACAGGGAAACTTTACTTACTAGGTTATCTTTAGCTGTCTAGCAACGGAAAAGCCTAAGCTGTGTTATTTCTAGCCGTCTCGCATGTTTTGTCTGGCAGTAGCTGTCTCTCCCATATGTCATGTACAGGCCATCTTGTCTAGCAGTCTATAGTAAACGATTATCCATGTTGGGCTTCTTACCAGACATCTCTTTGGTATGATGTTGTCTATAAGTATGAGGATGTGCCACATTAACCACGACGGTCAACATCATGGGGGAGAATTGTGCAGTTGGAGTTCCACATGTCCGAGGCTACTATAGAGAAATGTGCAGCCTTGTTGTCTCTCTCTATGGTAAAATCTGTCTAAGGGTGATGGTCTCTCGAAGATGATAGACAGTCCTACCTAGATTCTACCTAGATTCTGTCTCTTTGGTAATTATCTTTGGATGGCTCTCTTCCTGTCAAAGATGGTGACTCTTAGTTATTTTTCTGTTGTCTTGTCTTAGCTAGCTGCTGTTCTGTCGATGTTTCTTTACTGAGTTCCCGTTTTACGGTCTATAACTGGTGTGTCTTTGATGTCTTCTACAGAATTTAGAGTCTATAGCTTATGATCCAGGGCATCAAATATGCTGACAAGTCCTTCTAAAGCTGCCTTTCTGTCGCTCTCTGCTTTGTGTCTATAACTGTGGTGGCCTTAGTTGTCGATGATGTTCTATTGTTAGAGGAATTTGTAGTTTTGCTAACTATCAGTCAAATGGTTGTCTAAAGTTCTCTAGACTCAAAAAAGATGATGATGAGTCCTACTCTAGAATAAGGTGTGCACTCAGATTTCTGTATGTTTCAGTTGCCGTCTCTTTGCTGCTTATCACCATGTTGATCTCATTCCTGATGATGTCTGCTTTGAGGAATTTTCTATCTCGTTGAGCGTCTATGCCAAGTCTGTCTACAGTTCTTTGGTCTCAAGATGCAATGATCCTAATGTTGAAGAAGGAGCATGTAGCTATTCTCCAGTTTCTGTCTCAAGTGGTTTCTCTTGCTCCTGCTTGAGTATCTGTCTCTGCTTTGCGTCGTGCATGGTTTAGGTCTGAGTCTTGTGAATGTCTAGTGTTGAGGAGCTTGCATCTCTTTGACTAACTAAGGTTATCTGATGAGTCCTACTGCAGAAATAGGTGCTCTCTAGCGTCTTCCTGGCTGCTGTCTCTGGTGCTGTCTCTTCTGTCGCGCAGGGAGGGAGAGATGGAGGCGAGAGAGGAGTCATCCAGGCTGGTGAGAGTAAGAGAATCGAGATAAGCAGAGGGAGGGATAGACAGACAGAGAGAGGAGTGAATGCAGGCTAGAGAACCACTACAGTGACAAGATCTGTCAGATTGTTCTAGGTAAGGAATCTAGGTATGTATGTAGGCGTGCATGTATGTATGTATGACGAGTTGCACATGCAAGGAGAGGATAGACGTGACACACCGGCTTCCAGGGGCTTTGATTGGTTTAGATTGCAAGTTCTAGAGGGAAGGGTTCTTTCTATTCTTCGTAGAAGTACTGGTCAGTATGTTTTGACATTGTCATTGTACCGTGCTGGGGGTATATGGTACCGCAAACTAAAGGCATGCAGTCGTAACTAGGTCGCTCCATTTCTTCTTGTATTGGTGTGGGCCACAGCCTCGGGTTAATTGGCATGCAATGTTGGGTACATGTAAGTGTCTACATGTTTGTGGTGTGTAAGTCATTGCATGATGTGTTGGGGCGATGGTTGAGTTGACAGTGATTCCATGGTTTGCCTTGAGGGTGACAATGACATGCATTATTGTTTTGCCATGATCGACAGCTTCTGGGTGGAGAAGGTGCACTGATGCCGAACTGCTGCTCAGGTGACATTGATGGGCAGTGTTTTGATGGAGTGGTGCCAGTGATTGCACTGGAGATGAAAGCATACCGTGGCCGACGTATACAAAATGTTGGATACAGGTGGCTTGGGATGTAGGAGACGCCAGTGCTGTACATCGTGCCTAGTTACACAAAATGAAATATGGTGATGTCGATGCAACTTTTATGGAATGTCCTAACATGTTTGGTCTCTAAAACACTGGAAACCCTAAAAACAATGTGCCTGTTGAGAAGTTTGAATGATGGTTCCCCTCCACATCGTCACATGATCAATGTGAGTTGAGGAACTCAACAAGACCTCTCTGTCTAGACTATGTTAGGAGTGCCAAGCCAGTAGACCGCATCGATGTCACCTTATCGTACATCAACCAGGGGATTCCCCTTTAAACTCAGTGCAGGTTGACTTACTCATTGTATGTAAGTAGTACTACATGGATATGGGTTTGAGTAACAGTGGGTGTCTTCTATTACGTGAAAGTGTAAAGATGTAGGATTGGATGACTCCGGCCGGAAGTCTTGGAGATTAGGTGACACAAGCCTTACATTTCAAGACTGGGTGACGGCTGTCGATGTTTGGGGTTAGGTTACTGCGCTGAAGTTGCTGCCGGGTTTGGATACGGTCCTAGTTCTTGTCAGGACTTCATGATATTTGTTAATGGGGAATCATGCTGAGTCCGGTACTGAAACCCCCGGAGATGTGGGATAACGTGACGCTGACCTGTTGGTTTGGTATTTCATGAGTAATAATAGGTGGTGCAGTTACTATTAATACAACTGTACATAGCTTATCCCTATCGGAGTGTGGGGTCATAAGATTGCGGGGGGAAATCCAATTGGCGTAGTGTGTCAGTTGGTTTACTTCGATATATGACATCTGGGAAGTCTAACACCTGGTCTCACAATAAGGTATGGTAGTGGTTATGAAGGAAAGGTGTGTCACAGCCACGCCCATATCTTTACCGGCCGCTAATGATATCCAAGACTCGACATACAGAAAAAGAAGTGGAGAGTGTATATCATGGGATCTCAGTTATTGGAGAGGTGAACCCTTTTAAAAGTCAGAATGTGGTAACCAAAGTCTTGAAGGGGATTGATATGGGATAGATGGATGTATACATTGAGTAGATGGATGAACGCATACAAAGATATTGATAGATGGATTACAGGATCGTGGATACATAGAATAGAATAATAGATAGTGATTGATAGATGTTAGATAATGGATACATAGATAGATGGATGGATACATTGATGGATACATAGATATATATATATATATAGTAGCTGATGATAGATGTTAGGATGGATAGATGTACAGTAATATCCATTCGCTGTTGTGTTTGATATGTGTCCTAGAAGTCTTATTAATGGTTCTGATAGGACCAACTAGAGATTGGGGGCCGCACCAGTAATGAGTAATGGCAAGCTATGCTATGGCTTCTCGGCTGCCATTTAAGTGAATGGGAGATATCCAGCACTAACACAACCAGGGCACAGAGCCCTGGGGACCTATACACACATAATAGCACAACATGGATCCAACAAGATACCACCACCTGGATCCCACATAATACTGCCACATAGTGGTACCAATGCCGCCATATAGTGTTGGAGAATACCCACATGTATTCAGCACCGATGGGGCTGCTGTGTACACACATATGATGTTCCCCCAGGAGTCGACCTACTTTAGTTCCCCATCAATTACCCATGCTGAGGGGTGACACGGCAGTGTATGGAGTGAGCTCCTGTCATTTCACCTCCGTTGCCTCCTGTGGAGTGACACCCTGTCAGTTCTTCTCGCTGGCGTGGCGGAGTTTCTCTCTCCCCCTCTCTCACTCCCTGTCCAGTATTTCATTCATTTCATTCTGGGGCTGGGGACCTGCTGCCCTATTAGTGATGCTCTGGCTGACAGCTCCATCCATACACACCTCCAGCCTGCAACACTGCACAGACACCCCCTCCACGACACAGCGCCCCGCTCTGCCAGATCTCCCTCTTATCTGTGATAATTTCTGTTTCTTAACAAGCCGCTTGTTTCTATCATCCCGCTAATTGCCATATGTCTACATCAACAAGGAGCGGCAGTTGGCCACTAATGACTTCGCGCTATTAGCCGCAAAGCGCCTGGACGACATGGGAAGATTGATGGGAGGCCTCAAGGGGTTAATCACTTACCCACATCATTCTACTTCTAGGAGCAATCAATGGGTTTCCATATATACACCGGGTTCATAGGCTAAGGCTTGGGGGGCAAAACTGGGCTCATGCTACCCACAAACAGGTGGGCACAAAGTAGGGGGCGGATCCTTAGCCCTGGAGCAACATTTCTCTGATTCACATGCATCCCTTAACTCCTCTTCACCTGCACCCCTACCTCTCCTCTAAATGCCCCCCTACCTCCTCTTCTGCTTCACAGGGAGTCTTACCTCTCTTCTTCACATGCCCCCTTACCTCTTCTTCTTCACATGCATCCCTTACCTTCCTCTTCACTGCATCCCTACCTCTTCTTCTTCACATGCCCCCTTACCTCTTCTCTCACATGCCCCCTACCTTTCTTCTTCACATGCCTCCTTACCTCTCCCTCTTCACAGCCCCTTACCTCTTCCTCTTCACATGCAACCTTTACCTCTCTTCTTCACATGCGCCTCCTTACCACTTCCTCTTCACATGCACCCCTTACCTATCCTCTCACATGCACCCCTACCATTCCTCTTCACATGCACCCCTTACCTCTTCCTCTTCACATGCACCCCTTACCTTCTTCCTTCTTCACATGCACCCCTTACCTCTTCCTCTCACATGCACCCCGACCTTCTCCTATTCACATGCCCCCCTTACCTCTTCCTCTTTCACATGCCCCCCTTAGCCTCTTCCTCTTCACATGCCCCCCTTACCTCTTCCTCTCATGCCCCCCTACCTCTCCTCTTCACATGACCCCTTACCTCTTCCTCTTCACATGCCCCTTTAAGCCAGGGGATTTTACTCCTTTATTAGAAAGTCAGGGGAATGGTCCCATCTCATTGACATTAATGTACGGCCGAGCTATAGGGGCCGCTCTGTAGTAAGTGTAAGTGTGGAATTAAGGAAATCTTTAAGAGAGCAGAAGTAGTAAGAGGGGCAAGAGGGGCTGCAAAATAAACTGTGCAAAGTAAGCGGGGGCCAGGGAGGAGAAAAAGTAAAGTGTGCACGTGAAGCAAAAGAGGTAAGGGGTGCATGTGAAGAGGAAGAGGTAAGGGGTGCATGTGAAGAGGAAGAGGTAAGGGGTGCATGTGAAGAGGAAGAGGTAAGGGGTGCATGTGAAGAGGAAGAGGCTTGAAGTTCTACAGAACCATCGCAGAGCATGACAGACCAGCAACGCATACTCTGCATGTAGCACGAAGAGCAAACTAGACGATAGAGCTTGAAGAATTACAGGCTCTAGGATACCAGGACATATGGACACCATTGCGCTCTTAAGCACCTCGACATGCACAAGAACACACGGTATATTGGCAGAGGAAGATGAGAACATGTATGAGCCCATGAACAATACAGGCAACGAAGAAGAGGAAGAAGGAACATGTAGAGCATGACAGCAGCTATGTAAGAATACGATGTAATTTTGAAGATGAAGAAGAAACAGTGTAGAGCATGAAGAATACAGGCACGAGAATAGGAACGAAGAACATGTAGAGCATGAAATACGGAGGTATTGGAAGAGGAAGAAGAACAGTAGAGCATGAAGACTACAAGCAACGATAAAAAGAAGAAGAACCACTGAGAGCATGAAGATCCAAGGAACGAGAAGATGAGAAGAACATGTAGAGCATTAAGAATACTACTGCAATTGAAAGAGGAAGAAGGACAATGTTAGATCATGAAGAATACTTGCAAGTGAAAGAGTAGAAGGACATGGTGAGCATTGAATAAACTAGGCAACTGGAATAAATAAGTTACCATGTAGAAGCATGACGAATACTAGGCATTGAAGAGGAAGAAGGACATGTAGAGCAAATGAAGAATACTAGGCAAGTGAAAATGAGGACTGAAGACATGTAGAGCATGAGAATACTAATGTACTCGTGAAGAAGATGACATGTCAGAGCATAAGAATACTAGGCTCAACGGCAAGAGGAAGATGAAACATGTTTGAGCATGAAGAATACAAGCAACGATGAAGAGGAAGAGAACATTGTAGATCATGAAGATACTAGGTAACTGGAAGAGGAATGAACATGTAAGCATGAAGAATACAGGGCAACTGGAAGAGGAAGATGAACAATGTAGAGCATGAAGAATAGTTATATAGCATAAAATCAATTAATAAAGTTAATGTAGATACCCGCAGAGGATTAAAGGTTACCAGACGACTTGCGCTAGAAAAGCCGAGAGGAAGAAAACCATGAGATGAGTCAGGATGGAAGTACTAAGATAACAGAAGAGCAGAATAACACGAGATCATCTTCGGCAGGCAAGGAGAGCTATGAACGCAGATGAGAGTTTTCTCAGACTGGACTAAGGGAAAATAAACATATTTCTCAACAAATTAAATAAACGCGAGCATTTAAAAAAAAACTGAGAAGGTTTTAATGTTCTTTTATTGAATGATGCACCTACAAAGGCTTGTTTTCCTCATCAGCACATATCAAGGGAAGGCCTCATTTTCTGGTTTGGATAATACTCCAAGGTGGCCTGTAGCTTTGGTTCCCCTTTTGGGTTCCATTAATTTGACTTTTTTTTTTGTCCGGCTTCTGGAACCGGTTGTAGAATAAGTCCATAGTTAAATATAATCTATCTATATATCTCTATCAATCTGTAATATAATATAATCCTGCACATCTTATGAGACTTACTACCGTAGGTCCATGGGTTTGACATGGAACAGTATGAGAACCTCCCAACCGATTACAACCACCAATTCTTTATCTTTATCTCTCCAATCTCGTTTACTAAGTGTGTCGCATTCTCTGTAGACCCTCATGTATGCAACCATCAGCCAGGGTCATGGCCGAGTCTGCTAAACGCTTGCTATTATTCAAATTGGTTAGATTGCTAGTCTAGGTTACTCATAAGACCCAACCATCATGTAACAGTCATGATTGGGTGGACTAGGTTCCATTTTGATTTAAATGAGGAATTCCACCTAAATTTGTTTATGTGATGGAACCAAAGCCCAAGGCGTTTGGGCATGTTCTAATGAGTTCTCTTTGGCCCATACTGATGGGAAAGCTACCCACTTATGACTTTTAGAAGGTCCCCTTTAAATTTAGGGTAATGTGTTCTGTTGTAGATGTATTGACGATGTTATGGGAGACATTTAGATGTAAATATGGGTAGGGGGTGATGTATAATAATAAACACATACAGCTAACATAATAGAAAATTGCGTGATATAACAAAATAGTGGAAATGCACATACAGCAACAGACATTAAATGCGGGGATTTGTAGTCCCTCATAGCTGCGAACCAGGGTTTTCCTAGATATTTCTTTATTCATTACTAGTGAGGGATTAAGGGCTTCAAAGTGGGCTACGATACCAGAATGACATACTGGCTTCCAGCTGATCTAATGAACCCATGGCTTCTATAGGCTGAAGATCATGGGATTTAAAGGGGAAGTTCCACTCTTTGTCTTAGTCTCATCAGATGACCAGAGCACACTCTCAGGTTCAATGGCTGGAGGATGTTATCCTCAAGGTGCCACCACCATCATAGCTGATTTAAAAAGTGGACTTCCCCTTTTAAGATGATAGTTGTACCATGTCAGGCAGTGTGACCGCTTATGAGACTGATGAATATTTCAGTACAGTATATTCTCTAGGATGGGGGGCAACCTTTTGCCCTCTGCTGAACACAGGTACCCTACACCTCGGTGGCCCCTGGCAGAGAGGGGCAGCGCTCACACGTCAGAAGATAATAGTTTACACATAAATCTCCCTCCATCTATATTTAAATATGTATTATTAATATAGTTATTATATATTTATATCTTTATATCATCGAACACTATATAACAGATGGATCATGGCGACAAGGGGGGGTCACAAGCATCATACATGGATATACCCACCCATCACACGCGCTTGGGATGGATTTCGGGTGACATAACGGTACATCAAGGGAAGGTGGCATCTACTGCTTGTGGTCTTTTTTTACAGTCTGCTCTTGAAGACACCCAGAAGGGGAACAGTAAGGACCACAAGTGTCTACAGAACCCGCGCCCCATGACTCTCACTGCTCGTATGAGAATTCTGTGCAGTGTGGTCACGATGATTGTCATAGTTGATCGTCCAGTCTCGTTCCGTTGGTTCACGGTGAGGTCACAGCTCGCTGCAGCGCTCCTGCTTGCTGTAATGGTCAAACTGGTTCTTCCATCGCATCAATGTAGGGCCGACCAGCGATGGAACTCCACCTTCCACTTACGCTCCGCTCATCGATGTTATCTGCAGACTGGTGGAGGGAGACGTAGAAATGGAGACAGAGAGAGAGGGAAGAAACAGCATAAGAAAAGACACAAAAAGATGTGGAGAAAAAGAAGAAGACTTCCCTACTTAAAGCATTGGCCATCGCAGGGAATGTTCTGTTGCCTTCTAAAGCTTGTAATGGCTGCCAGAATGCGGATAGCCCGAGGTTTTCCATGAACGATATAACTCGTGTGGTCTACTAGAGGTCTAGACACTTGAGGGGGTCTTGGGTCAGTTTTCATATGTCCTATTTTTGGAGCTCCGGTGCCACCACATACACTAAAAGTTTCTTTAGAGAGCCCTTTTTATAGTTTCTTATGGTCGATTTTCTGTCTGGGGCTTTTTTTTATTTAAAAAGTCCCAAAAAGTCTCAAATGCATAAAAAGTCTCACACATCCACCAGCAGGGACTGGAGTGCTTTTTGCATAAGTGTCTCCCCTAAGTCAATTGAATCATTGCTTTGGCACCGATTTGCACTACGCAGTAAAGTAGTTCTATGTTTACAACCAGATTATATGAGTAATAATGTTATAGTATAATTCGAATCATTAGTATATAGTCCTTGAGACATTTAGAACAGTAAAAGTCTCTAAATCCTTAATTCAACACTTTGAGATTTTTTTTTTACACAAAAAAATCGCAGAAAAACCAATCAATAAATACCCCCTAGGTAATCCGCAAATATGTTGTGTTGGTGTGAGTGGGGGGGCTATTTACTTATGAATAGTTAGTGAAGATAGCTTTACAACGGCAATACAAGTCTTCAATCAACAGCAACCTTCCCAGGGATTTTAATTATGAAAATCTATTAATAGTACAGACAGGAATGGGATAGCATGATAGGAAACAAACGATTGTGAGTCCTCTAGAGGTGAAACTGATTAATCTCACATTTAGAATGAGGGTAAATGTGATGAAAAATGAATATAAGTCGATCTACCCTGAATTTGTTCTAGAGTAAATCTGATTATAAGTGCAGAGACAGTTGTTAGAATACTCAATATTTTTTAATTGCGTTTCCATCCTACATTGGGGTTATCTGTGCCTGCACTATTAATCAGATTTTTTTTTTTTCCCTCGAGTTCATAGGTAGATCATTTTATGATATTTTCCCATCATACACAACAGTCTCTGGTGATGTACAGATGGTTTACGGCAGTCCCCTACTTACAGACGACCCCTAGTTGCAATACGGATGGACCTCTCTGCCCACTGTGACCATCTGGTGAAGCTCTCTGGAGGCTTTACTATATTCCCCAGACTGCAATTATCAGCTGTAAAGTGTTTTTATGGAAGCTTTAAAGATAATCCTTGGTCCCCTTACAGCAAAATTTATGAAACTTCCGTTGGCACTGGGCAAATATTTTTTTTAATATATATATATACTATAATTACGTTTTGACTTGCTCAAAATAGGGCAGACAGGGTTCCTTTTGTAACTAGGATTTGTCTGTACGTCGGGCGTCGCTTGAAGTAGGAACCACTAAGATTGCTTTTTTACCATGTATCCCTAATCTGTGTCTGTCACTACAAATTCAGGAAAAAAATTTCTTTCTCTGTGAGTGCACACAAGATCACCATCTAATTGTACATCTAGTTACAAATCGATTTTCGTTCCATGCAGGGAGGGTGGATACCTGGTAGGAAACAATTACGTCATTCTAGGGAAAAATTCATTACTAGCACATAGAGATGGGGGTATATGAGGGACATGGCGAATTAATCCGCTAACCTAATGTCTCTAGAAGAAAATCTGATTTATTAGTTGTAGACACAGACGTGAAATAGGATGGGACAGAATGTATTCGACTTAATGTTATTTAGTGAAAAATCTGATTAACAGTGGTGGCTAAGGAATGTGGGAAACTTATGGAAACCCCGCCAAATTATTAAAATTGCTCCACCCAAAAGTTGCTCTGTTGAAAAAATATTGAACTGAACGAAGAGGCCATTCAATAACTCATGAAATATCGAAAAAAAATCGCTGGCAACACACTCGGATATCTTCTGATTGCTGTGTTTAGCTCACATCTATTAGTTCCGGGTAGTGGGTTGCCCACCCAACCCCATGTAAACTCTGGGTCCTCCCATCTCAGTGATAACAGGACCGGCCCATTCTCCTATACTAAAGGGTCTGTTCTTGTGATCCGTGCTGTTGGAACTCCACCGACTCAGATTGATATCCCCTACGCGCGACCCCATTGCCGTCTATGGGATTTATAATGCGCCACAGATTTGCGGTCGCATGCCGTCCCCCTCCGCCAGACTCCATGTGAGGAGCCCTAAACAACCGGGGAAAAAAGGATGAAACTTGAAATTAGAAAATTCTGCTTAATAGGTGCAGGGTGAGATGGAGATACAGAGATTGAAAACACACGTTATATTCGAGACGCTGCTTAACTTTTATTGGAGAGACACATCTGATTTTACAAGTTCTAGTAATTGATTCACCGATCTTAGATAATGCGCCAATCAAGCTGCCAGGTGGGGGTAGTGGTCCTCTGGTTGAGTGGTGCTTCTCTGCATCCTAGGCCAGTGGCACCAGCTCAGCCAGTATACATGTATGTGAAATTTAAATACTTAATTGCCCAGTCCTGGTCAATCCCTTCACCTATTACATTGGGGGGCCGGCCGTAACCGATCTCGCGCCGGGAGAGGGGAATGGTGAGTGCTGCTCTCCGCCCCCACCCCTCTGCCATAGTATATAAGGTTCACCGCACGTATTACTGGGGAAAGATGTATCATGTCCTATATTCCTCCCGCTACGGACATTACTGGTAACACGTGCGGCATCGTACCGCTCCCGTATGGCGCTAGCGGTGCCCATTGCCGTGTATACCCGTCCCCCATACGTCCATGTTAAGGTAGCCTAAGATGGGGTACATAAATGGAAACAAAGCAATAAACGATTTCTCCACCATGTAATTGTTTGTTGGTTTTTTCAATATAAAAAACTCTGATTTATACATTTTTAAATCAGATTTTCTCTATGAATTTTTTAAGAGAAATACGTTCACGCCTACATTGTAATTACTGATGAAACAAAGAATAATTAAAGTTCTCCACCTAAAAAGTATTTTATAGAAAAAAAAAAAAAAAATCTAATTAATAGTGCGGCTGATGGGTGACAATCTCACGCAGATGTGAAAGTCCAGTTATTAGGAGGGCCAAACTAGGAAATATATCTAGAACGTTCCTAGCAGTTCGATTTTATTGAATTTCCCACGGTCCAGGCGAGGCTCCTCATTGAATACATTCTGTGGTAATAATCAGATTTTTGGTTAAACCCTTTTACATCTTACATTATTAAAGAGAACCCGTCATGCAAATCACCCCCACAAACTAAATATAGTTTTTCATAAACTGCCATTAGAGAGGCATTGCCTCTAATCCCTTCATTGTCCCTCTACATGCCTTAAACCTAAGCATGAGGTCGCTAAAGCTGTATGGTATGCAAAGACCTGATGAAATGTCCAATGTAACGCATTAGCATATTCAATCAAGCTGTTTCCACCTTATTCATGAGTGGAGGCCACCGACCAAACCACACCCCCAGTGCTTGACTGACCAATATGTGATGGCTGCCACCATGTGCTGGTGGCCACGCCCGCCTGCAAGCCTGTGTGTGCCATGTTATAGCAGAACATGTCAGGCACTTGTTACGTGTCTGTGTCTCTCACCCCTGTGTTTAGGAGATGCATCATTCAATGAAACAGATGCCATCACACCACTAGCAATGCCTTTACTATACATTACACACAGACATGAGCAGGGGGAGAGAGGGGAGGGGGAACAGGGGTTACATCACTGCCTCTGACCCTTTGCCCGCCTCATTTACATGATAAAAATAGATGTTTTACAATGAATATGTTAAATAACTAGATAAGGCTGGGATGGTCCTTGTGAGCTGCTCCAACAGGTAGTAGTGAGAAAAAAAAAAAAAAAAAAAAAAAGCAGGACCGAGTGACACAGACCCTGATACAGTTGTCCTTAAGGCGCTAAGGTATTTGATGGCGCTATATAAGTAAAGATTATTATTATTACCCTATTATAAAACCCAAACAATGAGTTATGGCTAATTATTATTTTTGGGTGGTATGTCTCACTACAAACTGTATACGAGGTTATTTCTGGATGGATTCTTAAAGGGAATTGTGGCCCATCACATCCCGATACATTAGAGTTTTACAGATGAGTTTCCTTCCCCTCTTCCCCTCTATCCTGGGTCCTTACACACCTGCCCCCAGATACATACAATCCTCCTGGTCCGCATGGGGAGAACCAATATATAGACCTTAATAAGGGGGAGTAACAAAATCCCCTAATTTTTGTTTCAATCGCTGTAATGGAAACGTTTTCTGTCTAGTGTCTTAAAATTCAAATCCTACACAGTAATTCACCAATATTGCTGATGGTTTTATTTCGTGCTCATTTGAAGTTCATGATCCAGTCGTCATCTAGGCCCATAGGGTGGCGCCCAGTACAAACAAGCTAAATACATACTAAAGACATCCCCCACTAATGGCGCTTTTTCTGAATACAGATAAAGTAAATAGAATTACTCATCTCCCTGCGCTTATGCATATAATCTAATATCATACACGCGTAGTGGTCCTACACCGCCATATTATGCTCGCATAGTTAGTAGATATAATGGTGGATCCAACAGTCACCACTAGGTGTCGCTCACTGTCCTACATAATAATTAATAAATGATACAGCACCACTAGGTGGCTCGCTCACTGTCTACCGACTAATAATACATTGATACAGTCACCACTATGTGGCGCCTCAACGTCTACATACTAATAATCCATTGATACAAAGTCACCACTAGGTGGCGCTCACTGTCTACATACTAAAAATTATTGATACAGTCACCACTAGTGGCGCTCACTGTCTATATACTAATAAGTATTGATACAGTCACCACTAGGTGGCGCTCACGGTCTTCATACTAAAATAAATTGTACAGTCACCCTAGGTGGCGCTCACTGTCGATTACTAATAATTAATTGATACATATACACATTCACCACTATGGCGCACACACGGTCTACATACTAATAATACAGTTGATACAGTCCCCACCACCTAGGGTGGCGCTCACTGTCCTACATACTAATATAATGATACAGTCACCACTAGATGGCGGCTCACTGTCCACATACTATGATAAAATGGTACAGTACTCACTAGGTGGCGCTCACTGTATATAGCTAATAATACAATTGATACAGTCCACCACTAGGTGGCGCTCACTGTCTACATATTAACTAATAATTTATACAATCACCACTAGATGGCGCCTCCTGTCCACATACTAATAATAAATTTGACTCTTCACCACTAATGGCGCTCACTGTCCTACATACTAATAAACATTGATACAGTCACCACGATGTGGCGCTCCCTGTCTCATACTAATAATATTGATAGCATCACCACTAGATGGCGCTCCACTGTCTGACATACTAATAATAAATTTCTACATCAACCACTAAGTGCTCTTACTTGTCCTACATCCTCATAACAATTGCTACAGTCACCCACTAGGTGGCGCTCACTGTCTACATAGCCTCATCCTACATTGATACAGTCACCACTGGTGGCGCTCACTGTTACATACAATAATACGAATTGGTAGCAGCTCACCACTAGTGTGGGCGCTCACTGTCTACATATAATAATAATTGATACACATCACCAACTAGTTGGCGCTCACTGTCTACATACTATAATACTTGATCTATCACCACTAGGTGCTCTCCTGTCTACATACTAATAATAATTGATCATTCACCACTAGATGGCGCTCACTTTCTACATACTAATAATACATTGATACGTCACACTAGGTGGCGGCTCATGTCCTACATACTAATCCTAAATTGATACACTCACACCAACTAGGTTGGCCTCACTGTCTTACATATTAATAATAATTTATACAGTCAGCCACTAGGTGGCGCTCACTTGTCTACATACTAATAATAATTGAATACAGCTCACCACTAGATGGCGCTCACTGTCCACATACTAATCATAAATTTATCAGTCACACTAGTGGACGCTCACTTGTAGATTACTAATAATACATGTACAGTCACCACTAGGTGTCTGCTCACTGCTCTACATATTAATACTAATTTATACAATCACCACTAGATGTCGCTCACTTGTCCACAACTAATAATAACTTGATGCAGTCACCCCTAGAGGCGCTCACTGTCTACATACGAATATACATTGATACATCACCACTATGCTGGCGCTCATCTGTCCTACATACTATAATAATTGATACAATCACCACTAAGATGGGTCGCTCACTGTTCTACATATACTAATAATTTAAATACAATCACCACTAGATGGCGCTCACTGTCGACATACTCATAACACCTTGCGACAGTCAACCACAGGTGGCGCTCACTGTCTACATTACTCATAAAATTGATACACGTCCCATAGGTGGCGCTCACTGTCTACATACTAATAATACATTGTACAGTCACCACTAGGTGGCGCTCACTGCCTACATATTAATAATATTGATCAATCACCACTAGGTTGACGCTCACTGTCTACATACTATCTCATTGATCTAGTCACCACTAGGTGGCGCTCACTTGTCACAATACTAATAATAAATTTGATGATGCAGTCACCACTAGATGGCGCTCACTGTCTACATACTAAATAATACATGGATCCAGTCACCACAGTGGCGCTCACTGTCTACATACTATAATAAATTGATAACCTCAAACCAACTAGGTGGCTCTCACTGTCTACATATTAATAATAATTTTTTTTTTTATACCGTCACACTAGGTGGTCGCTCACTGTCTACATACTAATTAATAATTGAATTACCGTCCACCACTAGATGGCGCTCGACTGTCCCCACATACTAATCAATAAATTATACAGTCCCCACTTCGGTGGCGCTCACTGTATCTATACTACTAATACATTGATACGTCACCACTAGGTGGCCTCACTGTCTACATATTAACTATACTTTATACAATCAACCACTAGATGGCGCTCGACTGTCCACTACTAATAATAAATTGATGCAGTCACCACTAGATGGCGCTCACTGTCTACTACTAATAATCACATTGATCACAGTCCACCACTAGGTGGGCGCTCACTGTCTACATACTAATATATATGATACAATCCCACTAGATGGCGCTCACTGTCTACATACTAATAATAATTTATATACAAATCACCAACAGATGGCGCCTCACTGTCTACACTCATAACAATTGCTACAGTCACCACTAATTGCGCATCACTGTCTACATCCTCATAACAATTGCTACAGTCACCACTAGGTGGCGCTCACGGGTCTACATACTACTCATATACATTGATACAGTCAACCACTAGGTGGCGCCTCACTGTTCTACATCCTAATAATACAATGGTACAGTCACCACGAGGTGGCGCTCACTGTCTACATACTAAGAATACAGTTGGGTAAGTCACCACGAGGTTGCGCTCACTGTCTACAATATTAATAATATTGATACAATCACCACTAGTGGCCGCTCACGGTCTACATACTAATAATACATTTGATATGTCACCATTAGGTGGCGCGCAATGTCTACATACTAATAAATAGAATTGAGCAGTCACCACTAGATGGCGCTCACTGTCTACATACTAATAATACATTGATACGTCCACCTACTAGGTGGCGCTCACTGTCTACATACTATAATAATTGAATACACTCACCACTAGGTGCGCTCCTGTCTACATACTAATAATATTTATACAATCAACCCACTGGATGCTCCACTGTCTACATACCTAATAATAAATTGATGCAGTCCCCCACTGGTGGCGCTACTGTCTACAAACTGCGACTGGAGCAGTGGACATGAATAATCCTTAAAGTTAGTCTCTACCTATCAGGATCATGAAACGGGAACCCACCACTGCCCAGTGTGAATATAGTGCTGGCACGCTTTCGGTAATATCCACCACTAGGTGGCCTGCCATTATGTTTTTGTAAATGACGTGGTTTAATCTCTCTATTAGGGAGGAGGCATGCAGTGTGACTGGTGTGTCAGATGCACTGCGTGCATTTTCTTATTAATTACTATTCTTGATGGATACATCCAGGAAAGTAAAATCCAAGGCAATAACAGTGAAATGTAGACGGAAGAATATCAATTTAATTGACTGATACAATCAGATGACGGTCGGAAGGCGATGATGGCAGTGCGGCATGCTGGGAGATGGTTCATCTGGGTGGATGTACGTTCCTATTTTCTCTTCTCCAGCGTGTTTATATGGGCGCGGTCACTTTTATGCTGCACTAATGAGCACCCACGGGTGAGCACAGGCAGTGGGGGCGTTTCGGGAGCAGTTCGAGGCAGGCCCCTCGGGTGGCCTAAAGGGAGAAAGTCACAAGTCAGATCACAGATTAACAACAAATCACCGCCTCCCGCGTCTCACCCCACAAAAACATCAAACGCCAAATTTTAACCAGTCTTATTTTTGTTTCACATCACCATAAACGTAGAAATTTTATTTGCCCCATTCACGCATTTCGGAGGCGAATCACATTATATACTTTAAATGAAAATTTAAAGTCAATTTTTTTTTTGGATAATCGAAAAATGGGTTCATTCTTATGATTCTCCTTCATTTCGTGCCCTAATTAGTGTACAATGACTGAACCTGCTCCTGATTGCTCCGCTATGATTGCAGAACATAACGACATAAAGAAGTGTTAATCATAGATCGTGTGGGAAACTACTCAACCTACCATCTTAAAGGGGATATGCAGATTAGAAAACGGCTCTATTCAAAGGATTGTGCACACACAATGATTCCTTAGTCTGATATCAAGATCAATGATACAACATCTGCAATACCGAGACACATCCCTGGGTCAACGGTGGCGACTTTTTACTACTAACCTCATACTATACCTACAGTAATTAATCAGGGACAGGTCTGCAAGTGATCTCCCACTACCTAACTACTATATTGTACATGCAATGTGAGCATGGGAGGCAAGTCACGCAGGCTAAAACACCACTCATATTGGATATTTTAAAGGGAACCTTCACCAGGTTTTATTATTCCACTACACTACGGAGCCCCTCAATAAGGGTGCTATGAACCAATCTTTTTCTAGAAATGTCCTCTTGTTTAGAAATCCTCACCCATTTTCCTATTAAAAAAAAAATATCCCCCAAAGTCAGGCAATATGACTCCTTCTCACCTCAATGAGAAGTCAATTTATCACTTCAGAAGCTTTCTGTTCTATACCAACCCAAACCCTGCTTTTGCATCATATTAAAGATATAGTCTTCTGACAGATCCACCCAAAGCCAGAGCTACAGAGTAAAGGATCTCATGTTTCAGATCACTTTTATAGCTTGCGATCTACATAACCAGAGATACAGCAGCTAAAGACTTTGGAAAACCAGTGTGCATGTTAGCTAAAGTCAAACTCCCGCCTATTTTCAACAAACTGTTTATCTATCTCCTGGTCTGTACTTTCAAATGACACTTCTTATCTTTATTTGACACCAGCAGCATGTTCGTCTATTGCTACTAGACCGGAGATTAAGGTGCTTCTGACGTGCCTCTCCCTGCAGCCACTAAACTTGACTCATCTCATGTGAGGTACTCCCGGTGAGACAAGTCATATTTGCCGGACTTTAGGTAAATGGTGAGGATCACATAGAAGAGGAATTCAGAGGGTATTTCATACCCTGAGGGGGGCAAACTGCTGATGGTTTTTTCCATTAAAGCCACAATAATGAGGGGACTAGGATAGTGGGGGCTTATGGGTCATATGCCATCCCGGGTGGCGGCCCGATATACCATCTGTAAGGATTCCTAAAAATCTGGGATCTACCCTTGTATAGTTTAGCCTATGCAGCAGGTGACAAGAGCAAGATGTTTACAGTATTACACAAAAGTCCAAATGGAGTGAAGTACGGGGAGGGTAAAAAAGTAAGAATATAACGGCAACAAGGTCTGGCTCGGTAAATCTCCCCGGGACTACAAGTCCCAAGCATTGGACATGTGGATACACAGCCTTGACTGTCCCTAGTGACCGTGTAATGGTAGGATACTCCTGGCGCTTTGAGGCCTGAGGCCCTCTGATTGGCATTTCAGGTCCGTTTAATTATGACACATATGTATTAAAGGGAGTATCAGCAGCTTGTGACCATACAGACAGCAGCGCGTGTTATGTGTCCTGTCCCTGGAGATCTGCGTGATTCCGAGACCGCTCTGTGTATGTTGTAGTAAGCAGGCAGGATCTCAAAAAAAAGGATTTATCTTCCAGATATGGGGGGGGGGGGGGGGGTGGGGGGGGGGGGGTCTTCCACTGCAGTGCTCTTAGTTCTCTACTTCAACACCCCCTCACCGCTTAAAGGGACCCAGCACCAGGTTTTATACCCCGCTCCCCCTGTATTAAAAAACCCTATGCTCTATACCACCATCACTGCTTCTCTCCTCTTCTTTCCCTGCCCGTGCTTCACACTGATTCTACGTATGTTCACGGCCCGTGGACATCATAGTATGTGCGCGCCTGCAGGCTGCAGCCAGAAGAGAAGAAGACATACCACGCTGCCGAAGACGCCGAGGGAAGTGTTAAGTATAGGGTGTTTTGTTGGGCTTCTTCCAGTGGCCATTTCATTATAGGGGGCTCTGCTGTGTATCTTTCATTAAGTGGGGGGGATGGGGGTAGGGAAGCGCTGCTGTGGACAATTCCAATACAGGGAGGCTCTGCTGTAATCATTTCATTAAAAGGGGGCTGTTACTGTGGACTTGCATTAAATGAGTTCTTATTCTCTGGACATTTTCATTAAGGGGGGCTCTATCGTGGCCATTCCATTACGGGGGCATCTGCTTGGCCATTCCATTAAAGGGGGCATCTGCCTGTGGCCCTGTTTCATTAAAGGGCATCTGCTGTGCATGCCATTGAAGGTGGCATCTGCTGTGCCATTTCATTCAGAGGGGGCATCATGCTGTGGTCCATTTCTTAAAGGGGGGGCATGCTGCTGTGTGCCGATTTCATAAAGGGAGGGGCATCTGCTGGGCCATTTCATTAATGAGGTGGGCGCTGCTGCTGGACATTTTTATTGGTTGTAGCGGTGATTGCATTTCCCCCCCCCCCTCCCTTCCCCCGCCCCCCCACCCCCTAGTGCTTATACTTGAGTCCAATAAGTTTTCCCATTTTCTTTTGTGGTAATGGGGGGAATTACTATTTGTTTGTGCTTTTGCTTATACTGGGAATGTATGTATATATGTAAATGTATGGTATGGTATGTATGGTATATTATTTTCCTTACTTAAAAGGGCCAAGACAAGGACATTATAGGTGTGTGTGTGTTCTATAATTCGCCTCGGGCGGCATAGGGCTAGGTTCCAACCCCTGCCCCTCCTTTCTGGTCTAAGTGGACTTAATTATTTTACAGCGACCTTTGGTGACTGTAAGGTGAGCTGGGGGAGGGGTCTATGGAGCAGTTTTATTGCAGTGAACTCAGAGCACAGCAGTGTGAGGGACATCGCAGATCTGCGCTTGTCCTGGACTATAAACCCATAATTGAGTTTCTAAGAAAAATCGTTAATTCATATCCCTGTTAGGGATGGTGGATATTCAGAGGGGGGGGAGGTGTTAGTGGGGACGCATATAGTAGGGGACACAGGCGAAGAAGCCTGGAAAGAGGTGACAAATGAGAACGCTACGACGGAGGGGCAAATTGCACGAGGAAGGGAGAGAGCTGTGTGGGGAGGAAGGGGGAAAGGGAAAGGTCATGGCAAAATACGGAAGGGGGGTAATTGGGTTTAGCGCTTAAGCAGGGGGACTGCAGATTTACCGTAAGTTAGGAGAGGGAAGGGTGGCGGTATAAGCCTGTTGGCAAAAGACGTGGTTAAGCGCCTGCGCCGTTACAACAAGCCGGTGCAAACAAGGACACAGCGGTGTATGAGAGAAGCATCCTCTAGACATATGGAGGAGGCGAGGGAGGACAGGCAGGGGTTAAACAGGTAAGACGGCACGAACGGTTAGTACACGATAAGTCATTTAATATTACACAAGACGTCACACACAGAGGTCATTAACAGGTTAAGTGAGCGCGTTATCATCCAATGTTCAGGTAGGCTCATTTCTTGTTAATGCGTTTATAACACTGGCTGGGCTTATTATGGATAAACACTGAGTATCCAGGACAGGGGGGGGCGTATATACACATAGAAGGCCTGCACACATTCAGGGCCGTGTTTTAATGCATTTCAATTAATCTTGAGGTTTGCAGAACGTCTTTATCGATAAGACTGAATGTACTGCCTGAGGCTAGTACGACAGGACATAAAACAATCCTGAAATATAATGTACATGCATTGGGAAGCTAGATAGACAGGACTACTAATCCCGAATAATTGTAACTCTAGCCCTGACGACATAGATTGGCAGGACTACAATCCCGATAGAATTTACTGCCTGAGAACTAGATAGACAGGACTTACACATCCTGAATATATTGTGTACGCCTGAGAACTATAATAGGGCAGGACTCACAATCCGAATATAATGTCCTGCCTGAGCTAGATAGGCAGAACTACAATCCTGATAATAATTCGGCCGGACTGAGTAGTGGGAAGACTACAATCCTGAATAATGTGACTGCCGAGACTAGATAGGCCAACGACATGCAATGCCTGAGTATAATGTACTGCCCGAGACTATATAGGGAAGACTAACATCCCACTATAATGTACTCCTGAGACTAAGATAGGCAAGATATAATTCTGATATATTGTACTGCCTGAGACTAGATAGGCTTGTGTGACTACAATCCTGAATATAATCTACTGCCTTAGACTAGATTAGGCAAGACTATACATCCTGAGATAATGTACTGCCTGAGACTAGATCGGCATCTGCAGGACTACAATCCTGCTATATGTACTGCCTGAGACCTAGATACTCAGACTAAAAATCCTGAATATTAATGTTACTGTGCCGTGAGACATAGATATGCAAGACTACAATCCTGAATATACTGTACTGCCTGAGACTAGATAGGCACGACTGCATCCTGAATATAAATGTACTGCCTGAGACTAGAGAGTCAGGACTACTAATCCTGAATATACGATGTACTGCCTGAGACTCTGGCAGGACTATACAATCCTAATACTAATGTACTCCTGAGACTCAGAAAGGCAAGACTGCAATCCTGATATAATGTACTTGCTGAGACTAGATAGGCAGGACTACACTCCCGTCAATATTGTACTGCCTGTCAGACTAATCGGCAAGACTCAATATCCCCAAAATCAAATGTACTGACCTAGACTAGATAGTAGACTACAATCCCTGAATAGAATTGTACTACTGGCCTGAGACTAGAGAATGCAAGACTGGTCAATCCCAATATAATGACTGCCTGAGACTAGATAGCAGACTACATCTCAAATATGAAATGTACTGCCTGAGACTAGATAGACAGGATACCCAATCCCGAATATAACTGGTACTGCTGAGACTAGATAGACAGACTATCAATCCTGATATATTGTAACTGCCTGGACTAGATGGCAGTACTACAATCCCCGAATATAATGTACTGCCTGAGACTACGAATGGCAAGACTACAATCCTGAGTTAATGTACTGCCCGGACTAGATAGGGAAAGACTACAATCTGAAAATATAATGTACTGCCTGAGACTAGATGGCAAGACTGCATCCTGAGGATAATGTAACTGCCCGAGACTAGATTAGGGAGACTACAATCCCAATATAATGTACTGCCTGAGACTAGATTAGGCAAGGAATCATAATTCTGAATATATTGTACGCCTGAGACTAGATAGGCAGGACTACAATCCTGAATATAATGTACTGCCTGAGACTAGATAGGCAAGACACATCCTGAAATAATGTAACTGCCTGAGACTAGATAGGCAGGACTACAATCCTGAATATAAGTACTGCCTGAGACTAGATAGGTAATACTACAATCCTGAATATAATGTACTGCCTGAGACGATATAGGCAAACACAATCCTGAATCTACTAGTACTTGCCGAGACTAGATATGCAAGACTGCAATCCTGAATATAGTACTGCCTGAGACTAATAGCAGGACTACATCCTGATATAATGTACGCCCTGAGACTAAGATAGGCAGATACAATCCTGAATAGTATTTACTTATAATGACTTCTGCCTTAGACTAGAAAGCAGACTTGCACTCCGGAATATAATGTACTGCCTGATACTAGATAGGCAGGACTAATCCCGATTAATGTACTCTGCCTGAGACTAATAGGCAAGCTACAATCCCAAATATAATGTACTGCCTGAGACTAGATAGGCAGACTGCAATCCCAAATATAATGTACTTACCTGCGGAGACTATATAGGCAGGACTACAATCCCAATATAATTTACTGCCTGAGACTAAGATATGCCAAGAACTCATCCAAATATAATGTACTGCCTGAGCCTTAGATAGGCAAGACTAAATCCCTGAATATAATGTAAAAACTTGCTGAGTACTAGATTAAGGGAATACTACAATCCCTGACTTATAATGTACTGCCTGAACTAGATCGGCAAGACCTACAATCCTGAGTATAATGTACTCTGCCTGAGACTAGAATAGGCAGACTACAATCCTGAATATACTGTACTGCCTTGAACTAGATAGGGCAAGACTACAATCCTGAATATATGTAATGCCTGAGACTAGATAGGGGAAGACTACAGCCCTAATATAATGTACTGGCCTGAAACTAGATAGGTAAGACTACAATCCTGAATATAATGTTAGCTGCTGAGACTAGCTAGGTCACGACTACATCCTGAGTATAATGTACTGCATGAGAACTGATAGGGAAGACACAATCCCGAATTAATGTCCTGTGCCTAAACGAGATAGGCAGCTACAATTCCTGGAGTATAATGTTACTGCCTGAGACTAGATGGCAAGACTCACAATCCCTGAATATAATTTACTACTGCTGAAACTATATAGGCAAGACTACATACAATCCTGAATATATGTTAACTGCCTAGAGACTAAAGGCAGGACTACAATCCTGAGTATAAGTACTAGCCTGAGACAGTCTAGGCAAGACCTACATCCCGAATATACCTGTACTGCCTGTAGACTAGATAGGCATTACTGCAATCCCAAATATAATGTACTGCCTGAACTAGATAGGCATGACTACAATCCTTAGTATAATTACCTGCCTGATACTAGTAGGCATGAACTACAATCCTGACTATAATGTACGCTTGAGACTAGATAGGCAAGACTACATCGCTGAATATTAAAACGTACTGCCTGAAACTAAATATTTTAAGGCAGACACAATCCCGAATATAATGTACTGGCTGAGACTAGATAGGCAGACTACAATCCTGAGTATAATGGTACTGCCTTAGACTATATAGGCAAGACTACAATCCGTGAATATAATGTACTTCCTTAGACTAATAGGCAGACTACAATCCCATATTGTAACTGCCTGAGACTAGATAGGCAGGACTAACCATCCAAATATAATTACTGCCTGAGACTAGATAGTAGAGACTACAATCCTGAATATAACGTACTGCCTAGACTAGATAGGCAAGAACTACAATCCTGAATATACTGTACTAGCCGAGATTAGATAGATGACTCCCATCCTGAATATAATGTACTGCCTGAGACTAGATAGGCAGGACTACAATCCTGAATATACTGTACTGCCTTAGACTAGATGGCAAGGCTACAATCCTGAATATACTGTAACTGCCTTAGACTAAGATAGGCAGGACTACAACAATCCTGATATAATTGTACTGCCTGAGACTAGATAGGCCAAGACACTACATCCTGAGTATAAATGTACTGCCTGAGACTCGAATAGGCAAGACTACACCCTGAGTATAATGTACTGCCTGATGACTGATAAATTGCAAGACTGCAATCCTGAGTATAATGTACTGCCTGAGACTAGATAGGCCAATGCTACATGCTGAATATTAATGTACTGCCGAGACTAAAAAGGCAAGGCTACAATCCTGATTAATGTACTACTGCCTTAGACTAAGATAGGCAAGACTACAAATCCTGAATATAAAGTACTGCCTGAGACTAATAGCAGAGGCTACAATCCTGAATATACATTACTGCCTGAGACTAGATAGCAAGGCTACAATCCTGAATGCATGGACTGTCCTGATACTAAATAATAAGGTTTCAAATCCTAATATTGCCAGAGAAAGGAAAACTGTACGCTTTGCCGGCTTCTCATAAACATTAACTTTTTTTAGGTAAATTCCTCTAAGTTTGTCTTGTTTCCTGCTGTGACTGACACCACTGTGATCAATAAGTGGTCAATAAGTGGCAAAGAGCAGAAACAATGAATCACCAGTCCCACTTCTCCACTTATCCTGTAGCAGTCAAGTAGATTTTATTATTGCACTACCCACTGTCCACCATTCCCAAGGTTTTTCGGTGAACCCAGGAGGAGCCTGGAGTGTACTATATGAAAGATCACCCTATAATATTATGACATACCTGTGATATTGAGGAGTTTGGGCAAGAAGCGGGTTCCAGAAGGTGCAGGTCCCTGTACTACCGTATCCCCCGCATGTTTCTCGTAGGGCTGTTATCAGTGCTAATATCTTTGTTCTGTTGATAGAGTACCCGGGGCCATTTTGCTTGCGGTGTTGATGTTCTCCATATAGGGTCCCTAATGGGGGATAAAAAGGTTACAGGTACCCACATAGTGGTTGTAGTCATTTTTATCTCAGATTTGTAAAACTTTCTGTAAATTTCTATTCTGTTCACTCTCACCGGCCCGGTCCTTGACGAAGTTGGCCCAGTTCGCATCATGCCGTCGACTCAGTCTGCTTCTTGCTTGCTGTGTAGTTTTAGTTTTGGCTCCAGAGGAAGACCGAAGACAAACTCAATCTCGTAGCCATGAGGAACCCGCACATTGTGGACCAGCCAAGTTGGATGCCCTGTGGTCGAAAGTAGTAAGCGTAACTTGTTTCCCACTCTGATACCTTTCCAGCAAAAGTGAGTCATGGGGCAAAATGACATTTTGGTCTCCCACTATCGTCCATAGCATCCCTGTTTTTTACCGGAGCATTTTCATCTGCCCAATCTGTATATTGCATCAAACAACTGCTTCGAAGGCAATGTCATTGGCTTGAGGGACACTCATCCTCACTCCCAAGGAACTCCTCCCGAGTGATCAAGCTCTCATTGTTCTTGTGAACCTGGTGCTCCGTACAGTAGGAAGGTATGAGCCTTCATTCTGGTTGACGCCTACAATAGTGGGCATGGCTTAAACCGGCCCATGTTCATTAATGTTTTCAGGGCATCTGGGAAAAAATCTCCAATCAGAAGACAGGAACAAAGGCAAATCGAAAGACACTTGGTGCGGGAAGGACGGAAAAACCGTGGTCAATAAGTTTCTGTGGTGGTTTGGTACGGATACAGTTTCAGCATTTCTGTATCGTTAACCCAGTTATACAGTCTAGCAGCTTACCCATAAGCTCAGACCCGACGCCGGGCCTCTTGGGTTGTAACACGCCCATGGTGTGTTCGGAGACCCACTCTGCAGGACAGCTTTCGAGAACAGATGATGGCTACCAGGAGAGAGTACATGCATGCCAACAGAAGCAACCCCAGCACTCTCTCCGAAGATAGTGACTGTCCTTAGGGTCACCACCAAAAGTCCAATGTTATCTTTGACCCACGGAAGTGCAAGGACGCTGGTCAAATAAGCCACATTCCCTGGAGCATCTGAACTTCCTGGTCAGTGTCAGAAACCAAATGCTCTACCAGGTAGTTCATACTAACTACTATGACATTTTCTGTGTAACATAGATAACGACCATCGTAAACATCACGGAGGAGGATCCACTATAGAAGCAACCACCATAGATCCAGACCATGACTGTTGCATTTGTAGGGGCTGGAGAAGGGACCCAGATGTTTAGGTACAAGCAGTCCTCACTCATTGGTCTATTGAGGATTCCACATTCCTTCCATGCCCAGAGAAAACAACCGATACAAGGTGTCAAGTATTGGTAACATGCGTTAGGATAGCTGTGGCATCCCAGACATCACTCCATGGCTTTTTTGGTTCTGTTCGTCGAAATCTTAACTTGTCAACCGGCGGCTCGGCAATGGAATTCCTAGAAATCCGGTGACATGGCTGGAAAGGACATGGAGTCGTTGTCCTCTAACTTTACCTGAACGGGTGGTGACCAGAATTTCCGAGTCACTTTGACCACGACATGAGACAAGAGGAGAAGAGAGGGTGCAGAAACCAACAGCGTAAATGACAAGAACTGCATGACTGGTCCTCACTGAAATTACCTCTGAGGAAAAAGAAAAGAAGAAGAACAACATAGAGATTTCATGTTAACGGTTTACGAAAGTCCACATAAACAAAACTGAAAAAAACAAAAAAAAAAAAAAAAACTTCTAGCTTTGGAAAGTGGACAATTCTAAGAAAAAAACATGAGAGGCAGAGAGATACAAAAAGAGAAATTGTTTGTAAGGAGATAGATAGGAGAGGAGAACTTAGGCAGTGGAGCAATGTGGAGAAGATCAAGACAAAGATGGACAACTCTTATAACTAGACACTCAAAAACTGTACCAGAAGACGACCAAGATCGAAAATGTCTCGTTTTGGCTTCGAATCCCTTTCACTACAACATATTCTTACCGTCTTTGTACTCTCTAAGTTTTTGTCCCTTCTCTCCTGTGTCTTATGTCTCTCTAACCACCAGGAACCCTGCAACAGCTGTGATCTCACCAGGCAGCGTGAAACGGAGCTACGGAGGCTTATGGAGAGCGATAGAGAAAGAGGGAGTGTAAAGGGAGGGGAATGTAGGCGGCCTCCCTTTTACAGGACTGGTGGTGTTTGGCTGGGTGTCCCTTTATCAGTCCAAAATTTTGTTTTTTTGAGCAATGGTAATAGGTTCCCCAATTCTCTTCGAACATCAGATGTCATGTTGTTTTTATTGCTAAATATGACTTTAGGAAGACCACAAACTAGCCAAAACAGCAACATCAGATACCGATGAGCCTTCTATCATACATCTAGTGGGAGGAGACCTGAGGGACAACTCATTCACGTGAACATCGATTTAACAAATTCCACCGAGAATCACACAACAAGGAATCCAGGGCAAGACCTGGTGAAGATACAGTGCAACATGGATCCTTTGCAGCCAAGGTAATAATTTACTATCTGATATCCCACAGGTTCTGTGTTACATCAACGAGAGAGTATCTGGGTAGACTCACATCCATTCATCGTGATGGAGAGTGACAATACAGAATTTCCTGGGAATGCGAAACCTCAAAGACCTCCAACTAACAAGAGCACCACCAATATTTTATGATCCTTATGGGTTCAACTCCTGAAGCTTGAAAGTTTTGGCTCTCAAACATGTAATATTACATTACAAAGCCATTCCAATAAGTGTGGGTACCACAGATAGGTGGGCGCCCCCAGTCAGAAGCCAACTTACTCAATCCTTTGGTCCTTTTGAGATCTGTAATCTGAGGAAAGTTTACCTGAACTTTTTACCGACAGTAGATGTGTCCCTGGTGAGAAGTTTCTGAGGAACATTGGGGTAGGTGGAAGGGTGGGGCCGGTAGCGAATACATTAAAATACGAGGCACCCTGAGGTCCTCGTGTGTTTAGCCTGAGCTCCCAAGACAATTGAATTGACTTTTATAGCTCTATATTTCTGTGATTGCAGGATATAAAGTTATATAGAAGAAGTCTTGAGGAAAAAAAAAGATACTGGTACCGATCATGGGAGCAGGGCCAACCAGTGTTAGGCAGATTCTATTTTATTTGGGCTTCCTCTCCATTTTCTCTACCATAAAACTATCCGATAATCCAATAATAATTGTAAAATAAGGAGTAAATAGTACAATACACTGCTACCAAAAAGCATCTGAAGGTTAATCGGCTGACCTGGTCCCCCCCTCTCGTGAACATTTTGGACCCTCCTTTGATGTCCCCCCCCCCCCCCCCTCATAGTGGTAATTCCTGACAACTTTGACCCAGGTTACCCCCCGGTCACCATGAATGGGCCGGCCTCAGCCATGGAGGTGGTGTGGGGGATGAATAGGAAGAGACGGAGAGCAGACATCACCCGCATCTGTCCTCTTGTCATTTTGGGAGCTCACAGATAACATTTCATAAACATGCATTAATAACCCTAGCGCCGTATACGCCTCACCGCTCGCTCACAGTAAAACCTTGTCGCTTGGGATGTCATTTACATGTAGGCGATTCAAGGCAGGACAGAGGTCCACAGCCTCTTAAAGGGAACCTGTCACAAGGAAAGCTTCCATCTACAGCCAGGAGTATGTAGGGGGCCGCTACTGTACCAATAATATGGAAGTCATCTGACTCATAGCCAGGGGATTTTACTCCTTTATTAAAAGTCAGGGGAATGGTCCCATCTCATTGACATTAATGTACGGCCGAGCTATAGGGCCGCTCTGTGTAAGTGTAAGTGTGGAATTAAGGAAATCTTTAAAGAGCAGAAGTAGTAAGAGGGGCAAGAGGGGCTGCAAAATAACTGTGCAAAGTAAGCGGGGGCCAGGGAGGAGAAAAAGTAAAGTGTGCACGTGAAGCAAAAGAGGTAAGGGTGCATGTGAAGAGGAAGAGGTAAGGGTGCATGTAAGAAGAAAGGTAGGTGTGCATGTGAAAGGAAGAGGTAAGGGGTGCATGTGAAGAGGAAGAGGGGCATGTGAAGAGGAAGAGGTAAGGTGCATGTGAAGAGGAAGAGGTAAAGGGGCATGTGAAGAGGAAGAGGTAAGGGGTCATGTGAAGAGGAGAGGTAAGGGGGGCATGTAAGAGGAAGAGGTAAGGGGGGGGGGCATGTGAAGAGGAAGAGGTAAGGGGGGCATGTGAAGAGGAAGAGGTAAGGGGGGCATGTGAATAGGAGAAGGTAAGGGGTGCATGTGAGTGTCCAGTGACCTCATTGTCATGTTCAAGAAACCAGTCTGAGATGCTTCCAGCTTTATGACATGGCGCATTATCCTGCTGAAAGTAGCCATCAGATGTTACAGGGTACATTGTGCTCATAAAGGGATGGACATGGGCAGCAACAATACTCAGGTAGGCTGTGGCGTTACCAAGGGGCCCAAAGAGTGCCAAGAAAATATTCCCCACACCATGACACCACCACCACCAGCCTGAGCCGCTGATACAAGGCAGGATGGATCCATGACACCACCACCACCAGCCTGACCCGCTGATACAAGGCAGGATGGATCCATGACACCACCACCACCAGCCTGACCCGCTGATACAAGGCAGGATGGATCCATGACACCAGCACCACCAGCCTGAGCCGCTGATACAAGGCAGGATGGATCCATGACACTGTATATGATGTGTGTGTGTATGTACTGTATATGATGTTTGTATATCCTGTATATGATGTGTGTGTATATCCTGTATATGATGTGTGTGTATATACTGTATATGATGTGTGTGTATATACTGTATATGGTGTGTGTATATCCTGTATGTGATGTGTGTATATACTGTATATGATGTGTGTGTATATCCTGTATATGATGTGTGTATATACTGTATATGATGTGTGTATATATACTGTATATGATGTGTGTGTATATACTGTATATGATGTGTGTATATATATACTGTATATGATGTGTGTGTGTATATACTGTATATGATGTATATATGTATATACTGTATATGATGTGTGTGTGTATATACTGTATATGATGTGTGTATATATCCTGTATATGATGTGTGTGTATATATACTGTATATGATGTGTGTGTATACTGTATATGATGTGTGTGTATATATACTGTATATGATGTGTGTATATATCCTGTATATGTGTGTGTGTATATACTGTATATGATGTGTGTATATATCCTGTATATGATGTGTGTGTGTATATATACTGTATATGATGTGTGTGTGTGTGTGTGTGTATATACTGTATATGATGTGTGTGTGTGTATATATACTGTATATGATGTGTGTGTGTGTATATACTGTATATGATGTGTGTGTGTGTGTATATATCCTGTATATGATGTGTGTGTGTATATATACTGTATATGATGTGTGTGTGTATATACTGTATATGATGTGTGTGTGTATATATACTGTATATGATGTGTGTGTATATATACTGTATATGATGTGTGTGTGTGTATATATACTGTATATGATGTGTGTATATACTCACCGGCCACTTTATTAGGTCCACCATGCTAGTAACGGGTTGGACCCCCTTTTGCCTTCAGAACTGCCTCAATTCTTCGTGGCATAGATACAACAAGGTGCTGGAAGCTCCTCAGAGATTTTGGTCCATAGTGACATGATGGCATCACACAGTTGCCGCAGATTTGTCGGCTGCACATCCATGATGCGAATCTCCCGTTCCACCACATCCCAAAGATGCTCTATTGGATTGAGATCTGGTGACTGTGGAGCCATTTGTGTCCAGTGACCTCATTGTCATGTTCAAGAAACCAGTCTGAGATGCTTCCAGCTTTATGACATGGTGCATTATCCTGCTGAAAGTAGCCATCACATGTTACAGGGTACATTGTGCTCATAAAGGGATGGACATGGGCAGCAACAACACCATGACACCAGCACCACCAGCCTGAGCCGCTGATACAAGGCAGGATGGATCCATGACACCACCACCAGCCTGAGCCGCTGATACAAGGCAGGATGGATCCATGACACCACCAGCACCAGCCTGAGCCGCTGATACAAGGCAGGATGGATCCATGACACCACCAGCACCAGCCTGAGCCGCTGATACAAGGCAGGATGGATCCATGACACCACCACCACCCGATCATGATGGATCCTGTCCACCACCACCACAGCCTGACCCGACTGATACAATTCAGATGGATCCATGACACCCCCACCACCAGTCCTGACCCGCTGATACACTGCAGGATGGAGTCCTTACAGAAAAACCACAACCACCAGCCTTGAAGCCCGCTGATACAAGGCAGGGATGGATCCATTACACCGGAGAACCACCAGCACCACCGACCTAGACCCGCTTGGATACAAGGCGGATGATCCATGGACCCACCCACCACCAAACCTGTAGCCGCTGATACAAGCCAGTGATGGATCCATGACAAACCACCGACCACCCAGCCTGACCCGCTTGATGACAAGGCATGATGGATCCGATGACACCGACCAACCAGCCCATCCACCACCATCCTGAACCCACGTGGATACAATCAATGGATCCATGACAACCACCACCACCTAGCCGCCCTCTGATACAATGGCAGTGATGGATCCATGAAAACACCACCTGTTCGGACCGAGCCTGACCCCGCTGAAACAAGGCAGATGGATCCATGACACCACCACCAACCATCCTTGACCCGCTGATACAAGGCAGATGGATCCATGACAACCAGCAAACACCAGCGCCTGACCCCTGATACAAGGCAGGATGGATCCATGACACCCCCACCACCACCAGCCTAGCCCTGCTACAAGGCAGGTGGGATCCCATGACACCACGACCACCCAGCCTGACGCCGCTGATACAAGGCAGGATGATCCATGACACACACCACAACCAGCCTGACCCGCTGATACAAGGCAGTGGATCCATGGACACCACCACCCCAGCCTGACCCGCTGATACAAGGCAGGATGGATCCATGACAACCACACCACCAGCGCTGGAGCCCTGACGGATAACAAGGCAGGATGGATCCATGACACCCCACCCCACCTGACCCGCTGATACAACGATGGGCAGGAAGTCCATGCAGCACCACCAAACCACCAGCCTGACCGCTGATAACAATCAGATGGAATCCATACAGCCCGCGGCCGCGATAACGGCCATCCATACAGCCTACCCAGCTGATACAAGGCAGAGGATCCAGTACACCAAACCACCCCACCACCTGACCGCCTGATACAAGGCAGGATGGATCCCCTTACAACCACACCACCAGCCTACCCGCTGTAATACAGAAGTCCAGTATTGGATCGCATGACACACACCACGCAGCCTGACACCCTGGCCTATAACAAAGGGCAGGATGGATCCAATGACACCACCAACACCAGCGCTGACCCTCTGATAGCAAAAGTGCTGATGATCCTGGACACCACCAGCCAAACCAGGAGCACAGACAGCCCACCATCTGCTGATACAAATGCCATGGATGGATCCATACCAACCAACCACCCACCATCCTGGAAGCCGCTGATACAAGGTGCAGGATGGATCCATGACACTAACCACCACCACCGACCATCCCTGAGCCCCGCTTATACAAGGCAGGATGGATCCATGACACCACCAGCGCACCAGCCTGCCCCTGATACAGAACAGGCGATGAAGATGTGGGGAAGGGGATCGCATGACCCACCGAGCACAACAGCCGGGACGGGCCCTACAGTACAGGCAGGATGTATCCGGGGACCCCAGGGAACCAGGGACGGCGAGGGCGCACGCGGATCCTAGCTGCAACAACGGGATGATCAGAGGCAGTATTGATGCCCTGAACAAAGGGCCACCAACGCACCAACCTGAGCCGATGATACAAGTCAGGATGGATCCGATACAAAAACCACTACCAACACAGCCTGACCCGCTGATACAATGCAGGATGGATCCATGACAAACCACCAGCACCACCTGACCCCTGATACAAGGCATGATGATCCATTACAGCGCGACCAGATCACCAGCACTGAAACCATCTGGAATGACAAGGCAGATTGAGTCCATGAACACCACCACCACCACGACAGCCTGACCCCTGATCCCAAGGCAGGATTGATCCATACACCACCACCCCATCCTGCCCGCTGATACACAGGCATGGATGATCCATGACACCACACCCGCCCATCCTTACGCCGCTGATACCAGGCAGGATGATCCATGACACCACCGACACCACCTGACCCTCTGATACAAGGCAGGATGATCCCAGACAACCACCACCAAACCAGCTGACCCGAACTGGATACACGCAGGATTGATTCCATGACCACCACCCCACCAGCCTTACCCGCTGAGAAATGCCGGATGGATCGCATGAACGACCACCACACCACATGACCGGCGCTGATACAGAGGCATGATGGATCCATGACAGCCAACCACCCACAGGGCGCTGAACCCGCTTGATGACAAGGCAGGATGGATCCATGACCCCACCAACCCCACTAGCCTGACCCGCTGTACGAGGCGGCGATGATCCATGAAACACACCACACCACCAGCCTTAGACCCGCTGATACAAGGCAGGATTGTGATCCATGACATCCCGGACCATCCTACCCGTGATACAAGGAAGGATGGATTCCCTGACACCACCACCACCATCCTGACGCCGCTGAATACAAGGCGGATGGATTCCGATGGCACCACCACCACCACCGGAACCCGCTGATACAAGGCAGAATGGATCCATGACCACCACCAACCCACCACCAGCCTGACCCTCTGATACAAGGCAGGATGGGGATCCATACACCAGACATCACCAGCCTGACCCTCGAACAGGCATTATGGATCCATGACACCCCAACCACCCGACCTTGACCCTTTATACGAGCAGGGATTGAGTCGCATTACAATTGACAGATAACCACCAACCACACCTGACCGCTGATACAAGGCAGTATGGATCCATGACAACGCCACCACCACCACATCCTACCCGCTGATACAAGGCAGATGGATCCATGGCACCAGCCGCTGCCCACCAGCCTGACCCACTGCTCAAGGCAGTGATGGTAAAGGGATGGACATGGTCAGCAACAATACTCAGGTAGGCTGTGGCGTTGTACCAAGGGGCCCAAAGACACCATGACACCACCACCACCAGCCTGACCCGCTGATACAAGGCAGGATGGATCCATGACACCACCACCACCAGCCTGAGCCGCTGATACAAGGCAGGATGGATCCATGACACCACCACCACCAGCCTGACCCGCTGATACAAGGCAGGATGGATCCATGACACCACCACCACCAGCCTGACCCGCTGATACAAGGCAGGATGGATCCATGACACCACCATGAAGAGGAAGAGGTAAGGGGTGCATGTGAAGAGGAAGAGGTAAGGGGTGCATGTGAAGAGGAAGTGGTAAGGGGTGCATGTGAAGAGGAAGAGGTAAGGGGTGCATGTGAAGAGGAAGTGGTAAGAGGCGCATGTGAAGAAGAAGAGGTAAAGGGTGCATGTGAAGAGGAAGAGGTAAGGGGGCATGTGAAGAGGGAGAGGTAAGGAGGCATGTGAAGAAGAAGAGGTAAGGGGGCATGTGAAGAAGAAGAGGTAAGGGGGCATGTGAAGAAGAAGAGGTAAGGGATGCATGTGAAGAGGAAGAGGTAAGGGATGCATGTGAAGAAGAAGAGGTAAGGGGGCATGTGAAGAAGAGGAGGTAAGACTCGCATGTGAAGCAGAAGAGGAGGTAAGGGGGGCATGTGAAGAGGAAGAGGTAGGGGTGCAGGTGAAGAGGAGGTAAGGGATGCATGTGAATCAGAGAAATGTTGCTCCAGGGCTAAGGATCCGCCACCTACTTTGTGCCCACCTGTTTGTGGGTAGCATGAGCCCAGTTTGCCCCCCAAGGCCTTAGCCTATGAACCCGGTGTATATATGGAAACCCATTGATTGCTCCTAGAAGTAGATGATGTGGGTAAGTGATTAACCCCTTGAGGCCTCCCATCAATCCTTCCCATGTCGTCCAGGCGCGTTGCGGCTAATAGCGCAGAGTCATTAGTGGCCACTGCCGCTCCTTGTTGATGTAGACATATGGCAATTAGCGGGATGATAGAAAACAGCGGCTTGTTAAGAAACAGGAAATTATTCACAGATAAGAGGGAGATCTGGCAGAGCGGGCGCTGTGTCGTGGAGGGGGTGTCTGTGCAGTGTTGCAGGCTGGAGATGTGTGTATGGGATGGGAGCTGTCAGCCAGATGCATCACTAATAGGGGCAGCAGGTCCCCAGCCCGCAGAATGAAATGAATGAAATAGCTGGACAGGGAGTGAGAGGAGGGGGAGAGGAGAAACTCCGCCACGCCAGCGAGAAGAACTGACAGGGTGTCACTCCACAGGAGGCAACGGAGGTGAAATGACAGGAGCTTCACTCCATACACTGCCCGTGTCACCCCTCAGCATGGGTAATTGATGGGGAACTAAAGTAGGTCGACTCCTGGGGGAACATCATATGTGGGGTACACAGCAGCCCCATCGGTGCTGATATCATGTGGGTATTCTCCAAACACTATATGGCGGCATTTGGTACCACTATGTGGCAGTATTATGTGGGATCCAGGTGGTGGTATCTTGTTGGATCCATGTTGTGCTATTATGTGGTGATAGGTCCCCAGGGCTCTGTGCCCTGGTTGTGTTAGTGCTGGATAATCTCCCATTCACTTAAATGGCAGCCGAGAAAGCCATAGCATAGCTTGGCCATTACTCAATTACTGGTGCGGCCCCCAATCTCTAGTTGTCCTATCAGACCATTAATAAGACTTCTGAAGGACAATATCAAACACAACAGCGGATGGATATTTTACTGTACATCTATCCATCTAACATCTATCAATCAGCTATCTATATATATATATAATATCTATGTATCCATCAATGTATCCATCCATCTATCTATGTATCCAATTATCTAACATCTATCAATCAGCTATCTATATATATCTAATATCTATGTATCCATCGATCCATGTATCCATCTATCTAATATCTTTGTATGCGTTCATCCATCTATCATCAATGTATACATCCATCTATCCCATATCAATCCCCTTCAGACTTTTGGTTACCACATTCTGACTTTTAAAAGGGTTCACCTCTCCAATAACTGAGATACCATGATATTACACTTCTCCACTTCTTTTCTGTATGCGAGTCTTGGATATCATTAGCGGCCGGTAAGAAATATGGGCGTGGCTGTGACAACCTTTCCTTCATAACCACTACCATACCTTATTGTAGACCAGGTGTTAGACTTCCCAAGATGTCATATATCTATGAAGTAAACCAACCTGACACATCGCCAATTGGATTCCCCCCGCAATCTTATGACCCCACACTCCGATAGGGATAAGCTATGTTTACAGTTGTATTAATAGTAAACTGCACCACCTATTATTACTCATGAAATACCAAACCCAACAGGTCAGCGTCACGTTATCCCACATCTCCGGGGGTTTCAGTACCGGACTCTAAGCATGATTCCCCATTAACAAATAGCATGAAGTCCTGACAAGAACTAGGACCGTATCCAAACCCGGCAGCAACTTCCAGCAGCAGTAACCTAACCCCAAACATCGACAGCCGTCACCCAGTCTTGAAAATGTAAGGCTTGTGTCACCTAATCTCCAAGACTTCCGGGCCGGAGTCATCCAATCCTACATAGCTGTACACTTTCACGTAATATAGAAGACACCACTGTTACTCAAACACCATATGCCATGTAGTACTACTTACATACAATGAGTAAAGTCAACCTGGCACTGAGTTTAAAGGGGAATCCCATGGTTGATGTACGATAAGGGTGACATCGATGGCGGTCTACTGGCTTGGACCTCCTAACGAGATCCTAGACGAGAAGGTCTTGTTGAGTTCCTCAACTCACATTGATCATGGTGACGATGTGGAAGGGGAACCATCATTCAAACTTCTCAGACAGGCACATTTTTTAGGGTTTCCAGTGTTTAGAGACCCAACATGTTAGGGACATTCCATAAAAGTTGCATCGACATCACCATATTTCATTTTGTGTAACTAGGGCACGATGTACAAGCACTGGCGTCTCCTACATGCCAAGCCACCTGTATCCAACATTTTGTATACGTCGGCCACGGTATGCCTTCATCTCCAGTGCAATCACTGGCACCTCCATCAAAACACTGCCCATCAATGTCACCTGAGCAGCAACGTTCGGCATCAGTGCCACCTTCTCCACCCAGAAGCTGTCGATCATGGCAAACAAATAATGCATGTCATTGTCACCTCAAGGCAAACCATGGAAATCACTGTCAACTCAACCATCGCCCCAACACATCATGCAATGACTTACACACCACAACATGTAGACACTTACATGTACCCAACAGTGCATGCCAATTAACCCGAGGCTGTGGCTCCACACCAATACAAGAAGAAATGGAGCGACCTAGTTACGACTGCATGCCTTTATGTAGCGGTACCATATACCCCAGCACGGTACAATGACCAATGTCAAAACATACTGACCAGTACTTCTACAGAAGAATAGAAGAACCCTTCCCTCTAGAACTTGCAATCTAATACCAATCAAAGCCCATGGAAGCCGGTGTGGTCACGTCTATCCTCTCCTTGCATGTGCACTCGCATACATACATACATGCACGCCTACATACATACCTAGATTCCTTACCTGAGACAATCTGAACAGATCTTGTCACTGTATGGTTCTCTAGCTCTGCATTCACTCTCTCTCTCTGTCTGTCTATCCCTCCCTCTGCTTATCTCGATGTCTCTTACTCTCACCAGCCTCTGGATGACTCCTCCTCTCGCCTCCATCTCTCCCTCCCTGCAGCGACAGAAGAGACAGCACCAGAGACAGCAGCCAGGAAGACAGCTAGAGAGCACCTATTTCTGCAGTAGGACTCATCAGATAACCTTAGTTAGTCAAAGAGAGTGCAAGCTCCTCAACACTAGACATTCACAAGGACTCAGACCTAAACCATGGCAGACAGCAAAGCAGAGAGACAGATACTCAAGCAGGAGCAAGAGAAACCACTTGAGACAGAAACTGAGAGAATAGCTACAGTGCTCCTTCTTCAACATTAGGAATCATTGGCATCTTTGAGACCAAAGAACTGTAGACAGACTTGGCATAGACGCTCAACGAGATAGAAAATTCCTCTAAAGCAGACATCATCAGGGAATGAGATCAACATGGTGATAAGCAGCAAAGAGAGCGGCAACTGAAACAGTACAGAAATCTAGAGTGCACCTTATTCTAGAGTAGGACTCATCAGCATCTTTTTTGAGTCTAGAGAACTTTAGACACCATTTGACCTAGATAGTTAGCAAAACTACAAATTCCTCTACAATAGACATCATCGACAACTAAGGCCACCACAGTTATAGACAGCAAAGCAGAGAGCGACCAGAAAGGCAGCTTTAGAAGGACTTGTCAGCATATTTGATGCCCTGGATCATAAGCTAGACTCGAAATTCTGTAGAAGACATCAAAGACAACACAGTTATAGACCGTAGAGACGGGAACTCAGTAAAGAAACATCGACAGAGACAGCAGCTAGCTAAGACAAGACAACAGAAAAATAACTAGAGTGCACCATCTTTGACAGGAAGAGAGCCATCCAAAGATATTACCAAAGAGACAGAATCTAGGTAGAGATCTAGGTAGGACTTGTCATCATCTTCGAGAGACCATCATCTCCTTAGACAGATTTTACCATAGAGAGACAACAAGGCTGCACATTTCTCTATAGTAGCTCGGACATGTGGAACTCCAACTGCACAATTCTTCCCCCATGATGTTGACCGTCGTGGTTAATGTGGCCACATCCTCATACTTATTAGACAACATCATACCCAAAGAGATGTCTGGTAAGAAGCCCAACATTGGATATCGTTTACTTATAGACTGCTAGACAAGATGGCTGTACATGACATATGGGAGAGACAGCTACTGCCAGACAAAACATGCGAGACGGCTAGAAATAGACACAGCTGTAGGCTTTTCCGTTGCTAGACAGCTAAAGATAGACCTAGTAAGTAGACAGTTCCCTGTTAGACTGTTCCACTGAACATAATTAATTATACAGTAGACGGCTACAGAACATACTGAGGAGAGAGCGCTCAGTGTGTTGTCAATCACAGAACTGTCTCGGGAGCTATCAGTGTGAGCAAAAGCAATTGAGTGATGTCAAAATGAATAATGAGTAATGGCTTCAGCGCTCACATGTGCAGCCATACATCATGAGTATAGTGGAGTATTCCCACCTATAGGTACTGTCTCTTTAACTGTCTAACAAAGGAAGTGTGGGCATGCATATATGGTGGCATCAGCTTAAAGAAGCGAACGAGCCATAAGTATGAGGTTCAAAAATCTTGAGCCCCACAAGGGACCTTCATATAAATTAAGCTTTAGGATGAAGACTTAATGTTTTAGGAACCATCTTGTATCAAAAGAGTCTTAATTAGAGATAAGCGACCTGATGTTTCCGATTGGGTCCGGGGGGTTTGGATTCGAACAGAAACATTAGGTTCACTCATCTCTAGGCTTAATTCCAGAGATGGTGAGTATTTGCTTTAATAGGCAATGACAATGATCCATTAGAAGCTAACCCCAGGGTCCGTTTCGTTTGGGTCACAAATAACCAAATCCCAGTTGAAAGTGCACCCATGTGTATATAGGTGATGTATAGATGGAGGCTGGTATCTTAGATACATCTCCTGTGGCAGACCCAAGTGTGGTAAGTCTCCAGTGCAAGATCCAAAGGAGCCATGTGAGAGGTCTTCAGTGGTATACCCAAGAGCAAAACCACCATATCTCCTAACGTTGACCATACACACTCAGTGGTCATTGATGGGACACTTATCCACCCAACAGCTATTCTTTGCACCCTTTAAAACACACACATGTATGTGTCAACTGAACGTTCAGTAAGATGCCATCAAATATTACTGGGGTGGTATTAAATCTCTCAGGAACCAATCAAAATTTAACATGCCCCATCCTCATTTGTTGGTGAAGATCTGAGAAACTCTTTGGGCACATACAACATCCATTGGTGTCATCAGCTTGATGCTTGTGTTCTAACTTCTGGAACACACAAAAGTTTGTTCAAGTTCCATATATTTTTTCTGTTGTATAGACAATCCCTATGAAGATATCATCAGAGTTACTCCAGGTGCAGGACATGATCAAAGTTCAGAGAAGACTACTTAACTCATGATAACAGATGGAAAATGGAAAGGTTTGGACAATTGATATTTGATGTACTTATCACTACATGTTTACCATACTATAGGGGAGTTTTCAAAGTCTGGAGACTTCTCCAAAAAGTGGGAGCATTCAGCACCAGGGACAGCTCCGACCATCAACACACTAATTATGACATTGAAACCAATACTCCAACATTGAAAGGACAAAGCCATGAAGTCTAAAGATGGAGACGAAGAGATGTGTAAGGTATAGAAAAATCAACTAGTTGTATCACATGTGTCCACAGGTCAAAACTGAAAGCCCTTTAGGACACCAGATAATTGATTGCTACATAATTAGTATCTCAGGTAGCTTTCACCTTCTCCTAGATCTTCCATTCCACTTCCATCCCTTTTACAAGTGGCTCTACATGTTACCAGAGCAACCTAGTCTGAGTTCAGCTTTAATTTCCAAAAATTGAGAACCAATGTACCATGAAAATATGCTGTGAGAAGACATGAGGTCTCCTAATTTGATATTGTGGCTGCAGGTAGACGTTCATTAGGCAGGTCCCGTTGTCACTTCGACACCCTCTCTATGGGCAATACCTTAACAAACAAAAAACAAGGGACTAAAGGTGACCCGCCTTTTGCCCTAGGAATGTAAACACATCCGGCTGACCTCCAATGTCTATGATATGATCAACTGGTGTTCCTTCAGCATAAATCGAAGGAAAAAAAGGATCGGGCATGTTGAAATTCATCTCCAATTCTTTATTCTGAAGGGACTAGACCCACCACGAGAAGTTAAGGCAGTGGGAACTGTCCGCCACAAATTGTAAAAAAAAAAATTTGTGTTGGGCGTTCTCTAGGATCAAATGCCAGACGACAGCTATTGAGCGTGTGTTCCAGGCCCCACCAGCCTCCTATGATGATGGAGAGAGTCATGGTGACCATGGCTCTTATGTTCTTTTCAGTTTTGGCTCTGGAAGTAGGAACCCTGTCTAGCTATGTCCATGGCTACATCGAGGGGCCATGGTGGATAGGACATGGTGATCTTATTTTGAGACTAGACCTTCTTATTCTTGGTTGGACTTTGAACCCAAAACTTAGGCCGAGAGCTTTGGGGATTTTCTCTTTTATATAAACCAGTGGTCACATTGAGGGCCACCTAGGGACCTTCACTGATTCTGGAGGAAGGAGGAATGGGGACAACTCAGCCATAATTAAAGTGATTAGTGTGAAGTCATGCAAAGCAACGAGATGAAATGGAGCTGGACTGTATCTAAGAATAATGATGTGTCCACGCGGGCGATGTAAATCAGCACGAGTAATCCCGTCATTGATTCACCTGTCCTCAGACAGGAGAAGACTCCTCCAGCCCTGGTATTAGTGAAGCGTCAGGACGGTACGTGGTCGATACAAGGAGCATACTTCATGTCGCTGTGCATCAGATTATTTATGGACTCGCTGATGTCAGGCGGGTGATTTAAAGGGAGGCTCCCGCCCGCTCCGCTCCGCTTCTGCTGATGTGACTCCATCCCAGGTCTGCACTGCAACTAATTACTGTAATGGAATGAATGCTGCTAAGATCTAGTGGAAGGAACGAGGAGATGAGAACCACCACCATGTCAGGAGCGAAACTATACTGTATATAGCGCTGACAATAGTATACAACCCCCAACAGATGCTTCAAGGTGTCTATTATATCTCTACATACATCCTATATCTATCTACCTCCTATGTCTATTATATCTCTACATACATCCTACATCTATCTACCTCCTATGTCTATTATATCTCTACATACATCCTACATCTATCTACCTCCTATGTCTATTATATCTCCACATACATCCTACATCTATCTACCTCCTATGTCTATTATATCTCCACATACATCCTATATATCTATCTCCCGTTCCACCACATCCCAAAGATGCTCTATTGGATTGAGATCTGGTGACTGTGGAGGCCATTTGTGTCCAGTGACCTCATTGTTATGTTCAAGAAACCAGTCTGAGATGATTCCAGCTTTATGACATGGCGCATTATCCTGCTGAAAGTAGCCATCAGATGTTACAGGGTACATTGTGCTCATAAAGGGATGGACATGGTCAGCAACAATACTCAGGTAGGCTGTGGCGTTGCAACAATGCTCAATTGGTACCAAGGGGCCCAAAGAGTGCCAAGAAAATATTCCCCACACCATGACACCACCACCACCAGCCTGAACCGTTGATACAAGGCAGGATGGATCCATGCTTTCATGTTGTTGACGCCAAATTCTGACCCTACCATCCGAATGTCGCAGCAGAAATCGAGACTCATCAGACCAGGCAACGTTTTTCCAATCTTCTACTGTCCAATTTCGATGAGCTTGTGCAAATTGTAGCCTCCGTTTCCTGTTCTTAGCTGAAAGGAGTGGCACCCGGTGTGGTCTTCTGCTGCTGTAGCCCATCTGCCTCAAAGTTTGACGTACTGTGCGTTCAGAGATGCTCTTCTGCCTACCTTGGTTGTAACGGGTGGCGATTTGAGTCACTGTTGCCTTTCTATCAGCTCGAACCAGTCTGCCCATTCTCCTCTGACCTCTGGCATCAACACGGCATTTCCGCCCACAGAACTGCCGCTCACTGGATGTTTTTTCTTTTTCGGACCATTCTCTGTAAACCCTAGAGATGGTTGTGCGTGAAAATCCCAGTAGATCAGCAGTTTCTGAAATACTCAGACCAGCCCTTCTGGCACCAACAACCATGCCACGTTCAAAGGCCTCAAATCACCTTTCTTCCCCATACTGATGCTCGGGAGAACTGCAGGAGATTGTCTTGACCATGTCTACATGCCTAAATGCACTGAGTTGCCGCCATGTGATTGGCTGATTAGAAATTAAGTGTTAACGAGCAGTTGGACAGGTGTACCTAATAAAGTGGCCGGTGAGTGTACAGCCTACATCTATCTACCTCCTATGTCTATTATATCTGTACATACATCCTACATCTATCTACCTCCTATGTCTATTATATCTGTACATACATCCTACATCTATCTACCTCCTTTGTCTATTATATCTCTACATACATCCTATACATCTATCTACCTCCTATGTCTATTATATCTGTACATACGTCCTACATCTATCTACCTCCTATGTCTGTTATATCTGTACTTACATCCTATATCTATCTACCTCCTATCTATGTTTCCTACATGTATATATGTAACTGAAGGGTCTCCGGTCCTTTCCCTGAGAATCAGTCACAGCTCTGGAGGTGACATCAGTTTATGGTTTTGGTCCATTATTCTCTGGAGGATGTTTGGTTTGTCATTTGGTCACCATTTACCACCCCAGATAAAACTTAATAACATAATGGGGAGTCAATAGCAGCGCAGAGCACAGAGAGCTGGATCTGTAGGGGATAGGAAACAGTCAGCTATTGCTGATGGTTCTCACCATAAAACCCCCAGATATTATACCTGGCAGTACAGCGCCCCCTATGTTATACCTGGCAGTACAGTAACTCAGGATCAGTACATGACATTACTTATCCTGTACTGATCCTGAGTTACATCCTGTATTATACCCCAGAGCTGCACTCACTATTCTGCTTGTGCAGTGCGGGGTTCCCCTCACCTTGTTCTTCATGAACTTGGAGTGGCTGCGGTAGACCTCCATCTGCTTCATCTCCTCCTCTCGCTCCTCGGTGCTCAGGGCTCCGTTAGATTTCAGCATCTGGATCTCCTCCTCTAGGTCTCGCAGGCCGCGCTCCATGGATGTGATCTTAGAATCCTAAAACATTACAGGGGTCATGTGACTGTGATCCAGGCAGATGAGGGAAACCCAACCATCACCCGCCCACCGTTACCTTCATCTCGATCACGGTCTGCAGGGCTTTCGTCTTGGCAGAATCGGGGGCATTCTCGAAGCGGCGGTGGATTTCCTGTAGAGATGAGACGACAGGTGAGACTGCTGCCACCCTAGAGATGGGCACTGCCCGGAGAGGACGCCTCTCGCTCTACCCCTGGGCAGAACGTGGCACAGCAGGTGACTCAAGGCAAAGGAAGGGTTCAGCGATCAGGATTAACCCTCTGTACAATGCCAGGGGACAGAACCGACCGAGCCCATGAGCAGGATGGCACAGGGGTGGGCACCACATAGAAGGCGGTGATAAGATGAGGGACAAGTGGCTTCTAGCGGGGGCTATGGATGGAGGAGTGAACCTTAATCTGTTCACCTGACCAACCTGCAGTCCTCATCTCCTCCACTAGATGGCAGCAGAGACCTCTGCACTGCCCTCCCCATGTGAGAACTTTAAAGCTACAGGCTACAACTTTTCCCACATGGGTGGATGGGTCAGAAAGAAGACCCAGTGCTTCCAGAGCCAGATGACGGCGTCTTTATGTCCCACCAACCGTAATCCCTCCAAATATCTATGACATTACTTATCCTGTACTGATCCTGAGTTACATCCTGTATTATACCCCAGAGCTGCACTCACTATTCTGCTTGTGGTGCAGTCACTGTGTACATACATGACATTACTTATCCTCATGGAGACACGACTATGTATGGTCCAACCTGGAGACACGACTATGTGTGGTCCAACATGGAGACACGACTATGTATGGTCCAACATGGAGACACGACTATGTATGGTCCAACAGGGAGACACGACTATGTATGGTCCGACATGGAGACACGACTATTTCTGGTCCAAAAGTATAGAGACATCACAATGTATATTGCAAACGTTTACAGAGGTTATAATATGAACGGCCCAAAAGTTTGGAGACACTATATCTATAGATCAAAAATGTGGAGAGGCATGAATATGTAAGCCACTGAATTATGGATGGTCCAACAGTATGGAGACACCTTGCAGCCATATCTGTGTCTGTAACAAGGAGAATTACAATGTGGCACAATGTGAATCCCTTATAATTCCTTGTCACATGTAGCCCTTGGTTCCAACTTGGTTCTAAGATGGCGTCTTTAAAAATGGCCGCTGTTTGACCTGTGTTAGTCCTTCCCTAGGCGCATGAATCTCCCCCTCCCGATAAATCCCTTTGGGTGTGTCAGGTGTGGGGCGGGTGGTGTCCGGGTGTGAATGCCGGGCCCACCACATCTACTATAGATTCTGCAGGAAAACTGGCAGAGGCTGTAGCACAGATCTCCGTCCCATTGCACGAAATTCCTTTAGACTGACGTTTTGAGTGCCAGTCTTGAAGTCCCCCCTGTTGACTCTATTGGCCTGAGTTTTTGGCTTTAGTCTCCGCTGGTTTTCTTGAGGAGATTCTAGTAATTATAGTAAGAGATGTGGGGCGGGTGTTCATGCCCCTGATTGCCCCCCCCCCCCCCCCCCAACATGCCCAAAATGGTGCGCAGGTCGGAGAAGCCAAAAACTGACTGGGAAGGGGAATATATATATATACTGGAAGACACCTACTTAAGAACACCTGACTTACAGACGACCCCTAGTTACAGACGACCCTCTGGATGTTGGTAATTTCCTGTACTTTATTTATCCTTAGGCTACAATAATCAGCTGTAACAGTTATCACAGGCGTCTGCAATGAAGCTTCATTGTTATTTCTGGTTCTTATGACAACACAACATTTTTAAAGTTCAATTGTCATAGAGACCAAAAAATTTTTGTCTGGGGCTACAATTATAAAGTATACGGTTCCAACTTACATACAAATTCAACTTAAGAACAAACCTACAGAACCTCCCTTGTATGTAACCCGGGGACTGCTTGTATATATTGGGGGAATTTTAGTGCATATTTGCAAATATAATAAAAACCATAGAGAGGGGAGAGTTAGGGAGGAAGTTTTCGTTATGTATTATATATATTCCTTGTGTATGTTTTTTACAGTTACAAGTATTTTTAGAGACTTTTTGCTCTTTAGTTTTAATCATCGTGATGTTTTAAAAAACTCACCCAAATTTTGCCATTATTTAAAAAAAAGAGGACGTGGAGGAACGTGACCATCCAGCGGCTCCCATCAGACTGAAGACGGGATAATCTCCGGTCTCCTATCAGTGAGATCTTATCTTCAGCGACTTCTGGTTCCCACTACAGACCGGGGTCAGGAGTTTAGGATGCATCCGGGGAAGTCTGTTTGGTGAAAGTCCCCAATGAAAAATTCACAAAATTAAAACAATTTCTTTAAATAGTTCAACTTCCAATGTTTCCCCGAAAATAAGATCTAGAAATATAAGGTCTCCCCTGAAAATAAGACCCAGCGGCCGCCATTGCTGCCGCTCCCCGCACGCCGTACGTTAGTATCCGTAGATTATTTAGATATTACAAGAGGTTCTGACATGAGGGAAGAAATCATAGGATAAAATCACTGACCGCTGCGATACAATGGGGCAGATGTGTTATCGTCTCTGCGCCTAAAAAATGCCGGGATATTTTGGGTTTTTTGGCGCAGAATTGTTGCGGATCATTTATAATTCGTTTTCGCCCGATAGACCAGGAAAAAAATGGTCAGAGAGCAAATTTAAGGCGCAGTTCATGTAAGATTTTGGCGCACATCTCATTGATGTCGGCATTTTTATGGCACACGACTGATTATTACCGTCTACCCATTAATTACTTACAGCCGTGCGCCACTCTAATACATCGGGCTGTGCTTTCCCGAGACTGATCTCTGATGCCGACAGTCATGCTTGTGCTAGAATTAGTCAATCCCCCCCAATGCGATAAAAGCAGCTGCACGGACAAGAAGGGTCCTTGTAGGAAAGTTCTATCACTAAACATGAGAGATCAGGGCCAATGATTCCAATAGAAATGGAGTCACAAGAAATTCAGAGTCTGGAGAAATATAATGTTCAATAAACAATAATTGTGAATTCTTGCATGTGTCGCTTCCCCGCTCAGGTCCCAGGAGTTCACCTTCTTCTTCCTGGTGCATGTAAGTGCATTGTCCGTGTATAATGAACTGTGCGGGGAGTCACTAAGATCCTGCGCCCGATATCCTGCATGTGTCGCTTCCCCGCTCAGGTCCCCGGAGTTCACCTTCTTCTGTGGGATGCTACTGGCATTTCATTAGGAAGGGGAGGATGCCTACTGGAATTTCAGTAATGAGGGGAGGCTGCTACGGACATTTCATAATGAAAAGAGGCTGCTACTGAGCATTTAAATAAGGAGGGAGGGGCTACTGGACATTTCTATTAATGAGAGGAGGATACAACTGGACATTTCATAATGAGGGAGGCTGCTACTGGACATCTTCCTTAATGGGGGAGCCTGCTAATGGACATTTCATTAAGAGGGGGTGGCTGCTACTAGACATGTCATAATGACAGGAGGCTGGGTTACTGGACAGTTACTTAATGAGGGGAGGGCTACTATGACATTCATTAAGACGGGGAGGCTGCCTGCATTTTTATTATATCATCATTATAGTAGTAATATCTTGTTCATTATAAGTAAAGTCATTTTTAGTGGGTATACTTCGCACTTGATAGACTGTTTTTAGTTGTAACGGATTTCTTAATTAATTCCATTAGGTAAGAAATGTGTAAATCTATATTATGTTCTATCTTTCCTTCTGTTTATCTTGTATTATTATGTTCCTCTGAGCGGTAGTGATGATGCGTCATACGCTGTGTGTAATCTGCCGTATGTTATTGCTGTAACAGCGCGGAAGATTTCTTCTCCTCAGTCAGTCCTCAGTATGTAATCTCCCTCAAATAACAAATCCGGTTCCAAAAATACGGCTGGGGGCTCATCTAAGTGGTGAAAGATCGTGGATGAACGGCTTGCACAGGTATTTTAGAGATGTTTGCACTGGGGAGTGTGTTGCACGCGATCGGATTGTGGCTCAGCTGCACTGCTTTGCATGCGGCAGAAAATCGGGGGTAGGCTGGGAACGATCCGACAGATTCGGACTGAGGCAGGATTTAACTTTCAATATGTTGTTGCAAGCAAGCATGCTGTGCGCAGGAAGAAGAAGGGAACTCCGGGGACCTGAGGAGGGGAAGCTGACAATGCAGGATATGGGGCGAACGAGTCTTAGGTCCCGGCACAGCGCATTATACACGGGCAATGCACTTACATGCACCAGGAAGAAGAAGGCTGCACTCGGGGACCTGAGCAGGGGAAGCGACACATGCATGATATCGGGTGCACGATCTAGCGGACTCCCAGCACAGCGAATTTATAACAAGGCCAATTCACTTACATGCCACCAGGACGAAGAAGGTGAACTCCAGGAAATGAGCAGGGAAAGTGACACATGCAGGAACGGGCGCAGGATCGTAGGACTCCCCGCCACAGCGCATTATAAACGGACGAATGCACTTACATACAGCAGGAAGAAGAGGTGCACCCGGGACCTGAGCGGGGAAGCGACAATGAGGAGATCGGCGAAGGTTTAGTGAACTCCCCGCCACAGCGCATTATACACGGACAATGCACTTACATGCACCAGGAAGAACGCGTGAAACTCCAGGGGAATGAGCAGGGAAGTGACCACATGCAGATACGCGCAGGATCTTAGGACTCCCCTCCACAGCGCATTAAACACGGACAATGCACTTACATGCGCCAGCGAAGAAGAGGTGAAATCCAGGGAACCTGAGAGGGGAAGCGACACCAGAGGAGATCGGCGCCACGATCTTAGTGACTCCACGCACAGCACATTATACACGGATACAATGCCATCTACAGCAAACCCCCAGGCAGAAGAAGGTGAACTCCAGGGACCTGAGGGGGAAGCGACACATGCAGGAATCGATGCAAGATCTTAGTTGACCTCCCGCCACAGCGCCATTATTACCGGACATGCACTTACATGCCACCAGGATGAAGAAGATGAACACGGGGACTGAGCAGGGAACGCGGAACATGTAGGATATCGGCGCAAGATCTTAGTGACTCACTGCACAAGCCGGGCCATTATACACGGACAATGCACTTACATTGCACCAGGAAGAAGGTGAACTCCGGGGACTGAGCGGGGAAGCGACACATGCAGGATATCGGGCGCTGGATCTTAGTGACTCCCGCCACAGCCGCACTATACACGGCAATGCAATTACATGACACCAGGAAGAAGAAGGTGACTCCGGGCCTGAGTGGGGAAGTGCACATGCAGGATATGGGCGCCCGACTAGTGACTCCCGGCACAGGCGCCTTAACACGGACAATGCACTTTACTGCACAGGAAGAAGAAGTGAACTCGGGGACATGAGCGGGGCAGCGACACTGAAGGACATGGGGCGCACGATCTTAGTGACTCCCGCCACAGGCATTTACACGACAATGCACTACTATGCACCAGGAAGAAGAAGGTGAAATCGGGGACCTGAGAGGGGAAGCTGGGACACATGCAGATATCGGACGCAAGATCTTAGTGATCCCCGCACAGGCATAACACGACAATGCAACTACATGCACAGGAAAGAAGAAGGTGAACTCTCGGGACATGAGCGGGGAAGTGCACAGCAGGGTAGCGGAGCACGATATTGTGACTCCCCGCACAGCGCATATACACAGCATGCAATAGACATGCACCCAGGTAGAAGAAGGTGAACTCACGGGGACCTGAGCGGGGAAGTGACACATGAGGATATCGGGCGCAGGATCTAGTGACTCCCGCACAGAGCATTCTCACGGACACTGCACTTACCTGAACTAGGAAGAAGAAGGGAATTCCAGGACATGAGCGGGGAAGTGAGCACATGTAGGATATCGGCGCACGATCTTAGTGGACTCCACGCACAGCGCTTATACACCGGACAATGCCACTACATGACCCAAGAAGAAGAGGTGAACTCGAGACCTGAGCGGGGAAGTGACACAGCAGGAATCGGGCTGCAGGATCTTAGGTGCTCCCCGCACAGGGCATTATACACAGACAATGCACTTACATGACCAGGAGGAAGAAGGTGAAACTCCTGGGACCTGGCGGGGAAGCGCAACATGCAGGATATTGGAGCACGATCTTAGTGACTCCCCGCACAGCGAATTATACACGGACCAATGCAATTAAATGACCAGAAGTAAGAAGGTGAACTCCAGGGACCTTGAGCGGGGAGACGACCCATGCCAGGATATCGGGCGAAGCATCTATGACTCCCCGACAGCGCATTCTACACGGAACAAGCACTTACATGCACCAGGAAGAAGAAGGTGAAGGCTACGGGGATCCCGAGCGTGGGAGTAACCCATGCAGGAGTATCGGGTCAGGATCTTAGTGATCCTGCACTGAGCATTATACACGGACAAGCACTTACATGCCCAGGAAGAAGAAGGTGAACTCCGGGGACCTGAGCGGGGAAGCGACACATTGCAGGATATCGGGCAAGGTAGATAGTGACTCCCCGCACAGCCGGCAATCTATACACAGACAGTGGCACGTCATGCACCAGGAAGGAGAAGTGGAACTCCGTGGACCTGAGCGGGGAAGCGGACACATGCAGGCATATCGGGACGCACGGATTGTAGTGACTACTCGCACAGCGCATTATAACGGACAATGCACTTACATGACCAGGAAAGAAGATGACTCCCCGGGACCTGAGCGGGGAAGCGACACATGCCAGGTATCGAGGTCGCCAGATCTTAGTGACTCCCGCACAGCCGCATTATACACGGACAATGCACTTTACATGCACCAGGAAGAAGAAGGTGAGACCCAGGACTGAGCGGGGGGAAGCGGACACAGCGAGGTATACGGGGCGCAGGATCTTAGTGAGCTCGCCACAGGCCATATACACGGACAATGCAGTTACATGCACAGGAAGGAAGGTGAAACTCCGGGGACCTAGGCAGGGGAAGTGCGACATAGTCAGGATTATCGGGTCGCAGGATCTCTAGTGATCCCGCCAAGCGCATTATACACGGGAAAATGACACTTACATGCACCAGGAAGAAGGAAGGTGAAACTCCGGGGACTGAGCGGAGGAAGTGACCCATGCAGGATTATCGGGGCCAGGATCTAGTGGACTCCCCGCACAGCGCATTATACAGGACAGATGAACTTACATGACCAGAACAGGAAGGGGAACTCCGAGGGAACCTGGCAGGGAAGCGAACACATGCAGGGAATCATCGGGGGTCAGGATCTTAGGTGACTCCCCGACAGCGATGCGATTATACAGGACAATGCACTTACATGCACAGGAAGAAGAAGGTAACGTCCAGGGACTAGCGGGGAAGAGACACATGTGCCGGATATCAGGCGCAGCGATCTTAGTGACTCCACGCACATGCATTATACACGACACAATGCACTACATAGCCAGAACGGAAGAAGGTGAACTCCGAGGACCTGCGCGGGAGCGGGGAAGCGACACATGCAGGAGTAAGGGCGCAGGATCTTCGTGACTCCCCGACAGCGCATTAACAGGACAATAGACTTATGGCACCAGAAGAAGAAGTGGTGCCTCCGGAGGACACTGAGCGGGGAAGCGACACATGCAGATACGGCGCGGATCTAGGGACTCCCCGCCACAGCGCATTATACATGGACAACTGCACTTACGATGCACCAGGAGAAGAAGGTGAACTCCAGGGGACTAGAGGGGGGACAGCAACACATGCAGGATATCTGGCGCGCACGATCTTAGTAGATCCCCGACCACAGCGCATTTACACAGACAATGCCAATTTACATGCACCAGGAAGAAGAAGGGTGAACTCGGGGGACCTGAGGCGGGGAAGCCAACACATGCAGGATATCGGGCTGCACGATATAGTGAGCTCACCGCACAGACCATTATACACGGGCAAGGCACCTACATGCACAGGAAAGAGGTAAGGGGGCATGTGAAGAAGAAGAGGTAAGGGGGCATGTGAAGAAGAAGAGGTAAGGGATGCATGTGAAGAGGAAGAGGTAAGGGATGCATGTGAAGAAGAAGAGGTAAGACTCGCATGTGAAGAAGAAGAGGTAAGACTCGCATGTGAAGCAGAAGAGGAGGTAAGGGGGGCATGTGAAGAGGAAGAGGTAGGGGTGCAGGTGAAGAGGAGGTAAGGGATGCATGTGAATCAGAGAAATGTTGCTCCAGGGCTAAGGATCCGCCACCTACTTTGTGCCCACCTGTTTGTGGGTAGCATGAGCCCAGTTTGCCCCCCAAGGCCTTAGCCTATGAACCCGGTGTATATATGGAAACCCATTGATTGCTCCTAGAAGTAGATGATGTGGGTAAGTGATTAACCCCTTGAGGCCTCCCATCAATCCTTCCCATCACTACATGTCGTCCAGGCGCGTTGCGGCTAATAGCGCAGAGTCATTAGTGGCCGCTGCCGCTCCTTGTTGATGTAGACATATGGCAATTAGCGGGATGATAGAAAACAGCGGCTTGTTAAGAAACAGGAAATTATTCACAGATAAGAGGGAGATCTGGCAGAGCGGGCGCTGTGTCGTGGAGGGGGTGTCTGTGCAGTGTTGCAGGCTGGAGATGTGTGTATGGGATGGGAGCTGTCAGCCAGATGCATCACTAATAGGGGCAGCAGGTCCCCAGCCCGCAGAATGAAATGAATGAAATAGCTGGACAGGGAGTGAGAGGAGGGGGAGAGGAGAAACTCCGCCACGCCAGCGAGAAGAACTGACAGGGTGTCACTCCACAGGAGGCAACGGAGGTGAAATGACAGGAGCTTCACTCCATACACTGCCCGTGTCACCCCTCAGCATGGGTAATTGATGGGGAACTAAAGTAGGTTGACTCCTGGGGGAACATCATATGTGGGGTACACAGCAGCCCCATCGGTGCTGATATCATGTGGGTATTCTCCAAACACTATATGGCGGCATTTGGTACCACTATGTGGCAGTATTATGTGGGATCCAGGTGGTGGTATCTTGTTGGATCCATGTGGTGCTATTATGTGGTGATAGGTCCCCAGGGCTCTGTGCCCTGGTTGTGTTAGTGCTGGATAATCTCCCATTCACTTAAATGGCAGCCGAGAAAGCCATAGCATAGCTTGGCCATTACTCAATTACTGGTGCGGCCCCCAATCTCTAGTTGTCCTATCAGACCATTAATAAGACTTCTGAAGGACAATATCAAACACAACAGCGGATGGATATTTTACTGTACATCTATCCATCTAACATCTATCAATCAGCTATCTATATATATATCTAATATCTATGTATCCATCAATGTATCCATCCATCTATCTATGTATCCAATTATCTAACATCTATCAATCAGCTATCTATATATATCTAATATCTATGTATCCATCGATCCATGTATCCATCTATCTAATATCTTTGTATGCGTTCATCCATCTATCATCAATGTATCCATCCATCTATCCCATATCAATTCCCTTCAGACTTTTGGTTACCACATTCTGACTTTTAAAAGGGTTCACCTCTCCAATAACTGAGATACCATGATATTACACTTCTCCACTTCTTTTCTGTATGCGAGTCTTGGATATCAATAGCGGCCGGTAAGAAATATGGGCGTGGCTGTGACAACCTTTCCTTCATAACCACTACCATACCTTATTGTAGACCAGGTGTTAGACTTCCCGAGATGTCATATATCTATGAAGTAAACCAACCTGACACATCGCCAATTGGATTCCCCCCACAATCTTATGACCCCACACTCCGATAGGGATAAGCTATGTTTACAGTTGTATTAATAGTAAACTGCACCACCTATTATTACTCATGAAATACCAAACCCAACAGGTCAGCGTCACGTTATCCCACATCTCCGGGGGTTTCAGTACCGGACTCTAAGCATGATTCCCCATTAACAAATAGCATGAAGTCCTGACAAGAACTAGGACCGTTTCCAAACCCGGCAACAACTTCCAGCAGCAGTAACCTAACCCCAAACATCGACAGCCGTCACCCAGTCTTGAAAATGTAAGGCTTGTGTCACCTAATCTCCAAGACTTCCGGGCCGGAGTCATCCAATCCTACATAGCTGTCCACTTTCACGTAATATAGAAGACACCGCTGTTACTCAAACACCATATGCCATGTAGTACTACTTACATACAATGAGTAAAGTCAACCTGGCACTGAGTTTAAAGGGGAATCCCAGGGTTGATGTACGATAAGGGTGACATCGATGGCGGTCTACTGGCTTGGACCTCCTAACGAGATCCTAGACGAGAAGGTCTTGTTGAGTTCCTCAACTCACATTGATCATGGTGACGATGTGGAAGGGGAACCATCATTCAAACTTCTCAGACAGGCACATTTTTTAGGGTTTCCAGTGTTTAGAGACCCAACATGTGAGGGACATTCCATAAAAGTTCACAATGTACAAGCACTGGCTTCCCCTACATGCCAAGGCACCTGTATCCAACATTTTGTATACGTCGGCCACGGTATGCCTTCATCTCCAGTGCAATCACTGGCACCTCCATCAAAACACTGCCCATCAATGTCACCTGAGCAGCGACGTTCGGCATCAGTGCCACCTTCTCCACCCAGAAGCTGTCGATCATGGCAAACAAATAATGCATGTCATTGTCACCTCAAGGCAAACCATGGAAATCACTGTCAACTCAACCATCGCCCCAACACATCATGCAATGACTTACACACCACAACATGTAGACACTTACATGTACCCAACAGTGCATGCCAATTAACCCGAGGCTGTGGCTCCACACCAATACAAGAAGAAATGGAGCGACCTAGTTACGACTGCATGCCTTTATGTAGCGGTACCATATACCCCAGCACGGTACAATGACCAATGTCAAAACATACTGACCAGTACTTCTACAGAAGAATAGAAGAACCCTTCCCTCTAGAACTTGCAATCTAATACCAATCAAAGCCCATGGAAGCCGGTGTGGTCACGTCCATCCTCTCCTTGCATGTGCACTCGCATACATACATACACGCACGCCTACATACATACCTAGATTCCTTACCTGAGACAATCTGAACAGATCTTGTCACTGTATGGTTCTCTAGCTCTGCATTCACTCTCTCTCTCTCTGTCTGTCTATCCCTCCCTCTGCTTATCTCGATGTCTCTTACTCTCACCAGCCTCTGGATGACTCCTCCTCTCGCCTCCATCTCTCCCTCCCTGCAGCGACAGAAGAGACAGCACCAGAGACAGCAGCCAGGAAGACAGCTAGAGAGCACCTATTTCTGCAGTAGGACTCATCAGATAACCTTAGTTAGTCAAAGAGAGTGCAAGCTCCTCAACACTAGACATTCACAACCATGGCAGACAGCAAAGCAGAGAGACAGATACTCAAGCAGGAGCAAGAGAAACCACTTGAGACAGAAACTGAGAGAATAGCTACAGTGCTCCTTCTTCAAATTTAGGAATCATTGGCATCTTTGAGACCAAAGAACTGTAGACAGACTTGGCATAAACGCTCAACGAGATAGAAAATTCCTCTAAAGCAGACATCATCAGGGAATGAGATCAACATGGTGATAAGCAGCAAAGAGAGCGGCAACTGAAACAGTACAGAAATCTAGAGTGCACCTTATTCTAGAGTAGGACTCATCAGCATCTTTTTTGAGTCTAGAGAACTTTAGACACCATTTGACCTAGATAGTTAGCAAAACTACAAATTCCTCTACAATAGACATCATCGACAACTAAGGCCACCACAGTTATAGACAGCAAAGCAGAGAGCGACCAGAAAGGCAGCTTTAGAAGGACTTGTCAGCATATTTGATGCCCTGGATCATAAGCTAGACTCGAAATTCTGTAGAAGACATCAAAGACAACACAGTTATAGACCGTAGAGACGGGAACTCAGTAAAGAAACATCGACAGAGACAGCAGCTAGCTAAGACAAGACAACAGAAAAATAACTAGAGTGCACCATCTTTGACAGGAAGAGAGCCATCCAAAGATATTACCAAAGATACAGAATCTAGGTAGAGATCTAGGTAGGACTTGTCATCATCTTCGAGAGACCATCATCTCCTTAGACAGATTTTACCATAGAGAGACAACAAGGCTGCACATTTCTCTATAGTAGCTCGGACATGTGGAACTCCAACTGCACAATTCTTCCCCCATGATGTTGACCGTCGTGGTTAATGTGGCCACATCCTCATACTTATTAGACAACATCATACCCAAAGAGATGTCTGGTAAGAAGCCCAACATTGGATATCGTTTACTTATAGACTGCTAGACAAGATGGCTGTACATGACATATGGGAGAGACAGCTACTGCCAGACAAAACATGCGAGACGGCTAGAAATAGACACAGCTGTAGGCTTTTCCGTTGCTAGACAGCTAAAGATAGACCTAGTAAGTAGACAGTTCCCTGTTAGACTGTTCCACTGAAGATAATTAATTATACAGTAGATGGCTACAGAACATACTGAGGAGAGAGCGCTCTGTGTGTTGTCAATCACAGAACTGTCTCGGGAGCTATCAGTGTGAGCAAAAGCAATTGAGTGATGTCAAAATGAATAATGAGTAATGGCTTCAGCGCTCACATGTGCAGCCATACATCATGAGTATAGTGGAGTATTCCCACCTATAGGTACTGTCTCTTTAACTGTCTAACAAAGGAAGTGTGGGCATGCATATATGGTGGCATCAGCTTAAAGAAGCGAACGAGCCATAAGTATGAGGTTCAAAAATCTTGAGCCCCACAAGGGACCTTCATATAAATTAAGCTTTAGGATGAAGACTTAATGTTTTAGGAACCATCTTGTATCAAAAGAGTCTTAATTAGAGGTAAGCGACCTGATGTTTCCGATTGGGTCCGGGGGGTTTGGATTCGAACAGAAACATTAGGTTCACTCATCTCTAGGCTTAATTCCAGAGATGGTGAGTATTTGCTTTAATAGGCAATGACAATGATCCATTAGAAGCTAACCCCAGGGTCCGTTTCGTTTGGGTCACAAATAACCAAATCCCAGTTGAAAGTGCACCCATGTGTATATAGGTGATGTATAGATGGAGGCTGGTATCTTAGATACATCTCCTGTGGCAGACCCAAGTGTGGTAAGTCTCCAGTGCAAGATCCAAAGGAGCCATTTGAGAGGTCTTCAGTGGTATACCCAAGTGCAAAACCACCATATCTCCTAACATTGACCATACACACTCAGTGGTCATTGATGGGACACTTATCCACCCAACAGCTATTCTTTGCACCCTTTAAAACACACACATGTATGTGTCAACTGAACGTTCAGTAAGATGCCATCAAATATTACTGGGGTGGTATTAAATCTCTCAGGAACCAATCAAAATTTAACATGCCCCATCCTCATTTGTTGGTGAAGATCTGAGAAACTCTTTGGGAACATACAACATCCATTGGTGTCATCAGCTTGATGCTTGTGTTCTAACTTCTGGAACACACAAAAGTTTGTTCAAGTTCCATATATTTTTTCTGTTGTATAGACAATCCCTATCAAGATATCATCAGAGTTACTCCAGGTGCAGGACATGATCAAAGTTCAGAGAAGACTACTTAACTCATGATAACAGATGGAAAATGGAAAGGTTTGAGCAATTGATATTTGATGTACTTATCATTACATGTTTACCATACTATAGGGGAGTTTTCAAAGTCTGGAGACTTCTCCAAAAAGTGGGAGCATTCAGCACCAGGGACAGCTCCGACCATCAACACACTAATTATGACATTGAAACCAATACTCCAACATTGAAAGGACAAAGCCATGAAGTCTAAAGATGGAGACGAAGAGATGTGTAAGGTATAGAAAAATCAACTAGTTGTATCACACGTGTCCACAGGTCAAAACTGAAAGCCCTTTAGGACACCAGATAATTGATTGCTACATAATTAGCATCTCAGGTAGCTTTCACCTTCTCCTGGATCTTCCATTCCACTTGCATCCCTTTTACAAGTGGCTCTCCATGTTACCAGAGCAACCTAGTCGGAGTTCAGCTTTAATTTCCAAAAATTGAGAACCAATGTACCATGAAAATATGTTATGAGAAGACATGAGGTCTCCTAATTTGATATTGTGGCTGCAGGTAGACGTTCATTAGGCAGGGCCCGTTTTCACTTCGACACCATCTCTATGGGCAATACCTTAACAAACAAAAAGCAAGGGACCAAAGGTGACCCGGCTTTTGCCCTAGGAATGTGAACACATCCGGCTGACCCTCCAATGTCCATGATATGATCAACTGGTGTTCCTTCAGCATAAATCGAAGGAAAAAAAGGATCGGGCATGTTGAAATTCATCTCCAATTCTTTATTCTGAAGGGACTAGACCCACCACGAGAAGTTAAGGCAGTGGTAACTGTCCGCCACAAATTGTAAAAAAAAAAATTTTGTGTTGGGCGTTCTCTAGGATCAAATGCCAGACGACAGCTATTAAGCGCGTGTTCCAGGCCCCACCAGCCTCCTATGATGATGGAGAGAGTCATGGTGACCATGGCTCTTATGTTCTTTTCAGTTTTGGCTCTGGAAGTAGGAACCCTGTCTAGCTATGTCCATGACTACATCGAGGGGCCATGGTGGATAGGACATGTTTATCTTATTTTGAGACTAGACCTTCTTATTCTTGGTTGGACTTTGAACCCAAAACTTAGGCCGAGAGCTTTGGGGATTTTCTCTTTTATATAAACCAGTGGTCACATTGAGGGCCACCTAGGGACCTTCACAGATTCTGGAGGAAGGAGGAATGGGGACAACTCAGCCATAATTAAAGTGATTAGTGTGAAGTCATGCAAAGCAACGAGATGAAATGGCGCTGGACTGTATCTAAGAATAATGATGTGTCCACGCGGGCGATGTAAATCAGCACGAGTAATCCCGTCATTGATTCACCTGTCCTCAGACAGGAGAAGACTCCTCCAGCCCTGGTATTAGTGAAGCGTCAGGACGGTACGTGGTCGATACAAGGAGCATACTTCATGTCGCTGTGCATCAGATTGTTTATGGACTCGCTGATGTCAGGCGGGTGATTTAAAGGGAGGCTCCCGCCCGCTCCGCTCCGCTTCTGCTGATGTGACTCCATCCCAGGTCTGCACTGCAACTAATTACTGTAATGGAATGAATGCTGCTAAGATCTAGTGGAAGGAACGAGGAGATGAGAACCACCACCATGTCAGGAGCGAAACTATACTGTATATAGCGCTGACAATAGTATACAACCCCCAACAGATGCTTCAAGGTGTCTATTATATCTCTACATACATCCTATATCTATCTACCTCCTATGTCTATTATATCTCCACATACATCCTACATCTATCTACCTCCTATGTCTATTATATCTCCACATACATCCTATATATCTATCTCCCGTTCCACCACATCCCAAAGATGCTCTATTGGATTGAGATCTGGTGACTGTGGAGGCCATTTGTGTCCAGTGACCTCATTGTCATGTTCAAGAAACCAGTCTGAGATGATTCCAGCTTTATGACATGGCGCATTATCCTGCTGAAAGTAGCCATCAGATGTTACAGGGTACATTGTGCTCATAAAGGGATGGACATGGTCAGCAACAATACTCAGGTAGGCTGTGGCGTTGTACCAAGGGGCCCAAAGACACCATGACACCACCACCACCAGCCTGAGCCGGTGATACAAGGCAGGATGGATCCATGCTTTCATGTTGTTGACGCCAAATTCTGACCCTACCATCCGAATGTCGCAGCAGAAATCGAGACTCATCAGACCAGGCAACGTTTTTCCAATCTTCTACTGTCCAATTTCGATGAGCTTGTGCAAATTGTAGCCTCAGTTTCCTGTTCTTAGCTGAAAGGAGTGGCACCCGGTGTGGTCTTCTGCTGCTGTAGCCCATCTGCCTCAAAGTTTGACGTACTGTGCGTTCAGAGATGCTCTTCTGCCTACCTTGGTTGTAACGGGTGGCGATTTGAGTCACTGTTGCCTTTCTATCAGCTCGAACCAGTCTGCCCATTCTCCTCTGACCTCTGGCATCAACACGGCATTTCCGCCCACAGAACTGCCGCTCACTGGATGTTTTTTCTTTTTCGGACCATTCTCTGTAAACCCTAGAGATGGTTGTGCGTGAAAATCCCAGTAGATCAGCAGTTTCTGAAATACTCAGACCAGCCCTTCTGGCACCAACAACCATGCCACGTTCAAAGGCCTCAAATCACCTTTCTTCCCCATACTGATGCTCGGGAGAACTGCAGGAGATTGTCTTGACCATGTCTACATGCCTAAATGCACTGAGTTGCCGCCATGTGATTGGCTGATTAGAAATTAAGTGTTAACGAGCAGTTGGACAGGTGTACCTAATAAAGTGGCCGGTGAGTGTACAGCCTACATCTATCTACCTCCTATGTCGATTATATCTCTACATACATCCTATACATCTATCTACCTCCTATGTCTATTATATCTCTGCATACATCCTACATCTATCTACCTCCTATCTATGTTTCCTACATGTATATATGTAACTGAAGGGTCTCCGGTCCTTTCCCTGAGAATCAGTCACAGCTCTGGAGGTGACATCAGTTTATGGTTTTGGTCCATTATTCTCTGGAGGATGTTTGGTTTGTCATTTGGTCACCATTTACCACCCCAGATAAAACTTAATAACATAATGGGGAGTCAATAGCAGCGCAGAGCACAGAGAGCTGGATCTGTAGGGGATAGGAAACAGTCAGCTATTGCTGATGGTTCTCACCATAAAACCCCCAGATATTATACCTGGCAGTACAGCGCCCCCTATGTTATACCTGGCAGTACAGTGAAGAGGAAGAGGTAAGGGGTGCATGTGAAGAGGAAGAGGTAAGGGGTGCATGTGAAGAGGAAGTGGTAAGGGGTGCATGTGAAGAGGAAGAGGTAAGGGGTGCATGTGAAGAGGAAGTGGTAAGAGGCGCATGTGAAGAAGAAGAGGTAAAGGGTGCATGTGAAGAGGAAGAGGTAAGGGGGCATGTGAAGAGGGAGAGGGGCATGTGAAGAGGAAGAGGTAAGGGGGCATGTGAAGAAGAAGAGGTAAGGGGGCATGTGAAGAAGAAGAGGTAAGGGATGCATGTGAAGAGGAAGAGGTAAGGGATGCATGTGAAGAAGAAGAGGTAAGGGGGCATGTGAAGAAGAGGAGGTAAGACTCGCATGTGAAGCAGAAGAGGAGGTAAGGGGGGCATGTGAAGAGGAAGAGGTAGGGGGGCATGTGAAGAGGAAGTAAGGGGTGCATGTGAATCAGAGAAATGTTGCTCCAGGGCTAAGGATCCGCCACCTACTTTGTGCCCACCTGTTTGTGGGTAGCATGAGCCCAGTTTGCCCCCCAAGGCCTTAGCCTATGAACCCGGTGTATATATGGAAACCCATTGATTGCTCCTAGAAGTAGATGATGTGGGTAAGTGATTAACCCCTTGAGGCCTCCCATCAATCCTTCCCATGTCGTCCAGGCGCGTTGCGGCTAATAGCGCAGAGTCATTAGTGGCCACTGCCGCTCCTTGTTGATGTAGACATATGGCAATTAGCGGGATGATAGAAAACAGCGGCTTGTTAAGAAACAGGAAATTATTCACAGATAAGAGGGAGATCTGGCAGAGCGGGCGCTGTGTCGTGGAGGGGGTGTCTGTGCAGTGTTGCAGGCTGGAGATGTGTGTATGGGATGGGAGCTGTCAGCCAGATGCATCACTAATAGGGGCAGCAGGTCCCCAGCCCGCAGAATGAAATGAATGAAATAGCTGGACAGGGAGTGAGAGGAGGGGGAGAGGAGAAACTCCGCCACGCCAGCGAGAAGAACTGACAGGGTGTCACTCCACAGGAGGCAACGGAGGTGAAATGACAGGAGCTTCACTCCATACACTGCCCGTGTCACCCCTCAGCATGGGTAATTGATGGGGAACTAAAGTAGGTCGACTCCTGGGGGAACATCATATGTGGGGTACACAGCAGCCCCATCGGTGCTGATATCATGTGGGTATTCTCCAAACACTATATGGCGGCATTTGGTACCACTATGTGGCAGTATTATGTGGGATCCAGGTGGTGGTATCTTGTTGGATCCATGTTGTGCTATTATGTGGTGATAGGTCCCCAGGGCTCTGTGCCCTGGTTGTGTTAGTGCTGGATAATCTCCCATTCACTTAAATGGCAGCCGAGAAAGCCATAGCATAGCTTGGCCATTACTCAATTACTGGTGCGGCCCCCAATCTCTAGTTGTCCTATCAGACCATTAATAAGACTTCTGAAGGACAATATCAAACACAACAGCGGATGGATATTTTACTGTACATCTATCCATCTAACATCTATCAATCAGCTATCTATATATATATATAATATCTATGTATCCATCAATGTATCCATCCATCTATCTATGTATCCAATTATCTAACATCTATCAATCAGCTATCTATATATATCTAATATCTATGTATCCATCGATCCATGTATCCATCTATCTAATATCTTTGTATGCGTTCATCCATCTATCATCAATGTATACATCCATCTATCCCATATCAATCCCCTTCAGACTTTTGGTTACCACATTCTGACTTTTAAAAGGGTTCACCTCTCCAATAACTGAGATACCATGATATTACACTTCTCCACTTCTTTTCTGTATGCGAGTCTTGGATATCATTAGCGGCCGGTAAGAAATATGGGCGTGGCTGTGACAACCTTTCCTTCATAACCACTACCATACCTTATTGTAGACCAGGTGTTAGACTTCCCAAGATGTCATATATCTATGAAGTAAACCAACCTGACACATCGCCAATTGGATTCCCCCCGCAATCTTATGACCCCACACTCCGATAGGGATAAGCTATGTTTACAGTTGTATTAATAGTAAACTGCACCACCTATTATTACTCATGAAATACCAAACCCAACAGGTCAGCGTCACGTTATCCCACATCTCCGGGGGTTTCAGTACCGGACTCTAAGCATGATTCCCCATTAACAAATAGCATGAAGTCCTGACAAGAACTAGGACCGTATCCAAACCCGGCAGCAACTTCCAGCAGCAGTAACCTAACCCCAAACATCGACAGCCGTCACCCAGTCTTGAAAATGTAAGGCTTGTGTCACCTAATCTCCAAGACTTCCGGGCCGGAGTCATCCAATCCTACATAGCTGTACACTTTCACGTAATATAGAAGACACCACTGTTACTCAAACACCATATGCCATGTAGTACTACTTACATACAATGAGTAAAGTCAACCTGGCACTGAGTTTAAAGGGGAATCCCATGGTTGATGTACGATAAGGGTGACATCGATGGCGGTCTACTGGCTTGGACCTCCTAACGAGATCCTAGACGAGAAGGTCTTGTTGAGTTCCTCAACTCACATTGATCATGGTGACGATGTGGAAGGGGAACCATCATTCAAACTTCTCAGACAGGCACATTTTTTAGGGTTTCCAGTGTTTAGAGACCCAACATGTTAGGGACATTCCATAAAAGTTGCATCGACATCACCATATTTCATTTTGTGTAACTAGGGCACGATGTACAAGCACTGGCGTCTCCTACATGCCAAGCCACCTGTATCCAACATTTTGTATACGTCGGCCACGGTATGCCTTCATCTCCAGTGCAATCACTGGCACCTCCATCAAAACACTGCCCATCAATGTCACCTGAGCAGCAACGTTCGGCATCAGTGCCACCTTCTCCACCCAGAAGCTGTCGATCATGGCAAACAAATAATGCATGTCATTGTCACCTCAAGGCAAACCATGGAAATCACTGTCAACTCAACCATCGCCCCAACACATCATGCAATGACTTACACACCACAACATGTAGACACTTACATGTACCCAACAGTGCATGCCAATTAACCCGAGGCTGTGGCTCCACACCAATACAAGAAGAAATGGAGCGACCTAGTTACGACTGCATGCCTTTATGTAGCGGTACCATATACCCCAGCACGGTACAATGACCAATGTCAAAACATACTGACCAGTACTTCTACAGAAGAATAGAAGAACCCTTCCCTCTAGAACTTGCAATCTAATACCAATCAAAGCCCATGGAAGCCGGTGTGGTCACGTCTATCCTCTCCTTGCATGTGCACTCGCATACATACATACATGCACGCCTACATACATACCTAGATTCCTTACCTGAGACAATCTGAACAGATCTTGTCACTGTATGGTTCTCTAGCTCTGCATTCACTCTCTCTCTCTGTCTGTCTATCCCTCCCTCTGCTTATCTCGATGTCTCTTACTCTCACCAGCCTCTGGATGACTCCTCCTCTCGCCTCCATCTCTCCCTCCCTGCAGCGACAGAAGAGACAGCACCAGAGACAGCAGCCAGGAAGACAGCTAGAGAGCACCTATTTCTGCAGTAGGACTCATCAGATAACCTTAGTTAGTCAAAGAGAGTGCAAGCTCCTCAACACTAGACATTCACAAGGACTCAGACCTAAACCATGGCAGACAGCAAAGCAGAGAGACAGATACTCAAGCAGGAGCAAGAGAAACCACTTGAGACAGAAACTGAGAGAATAGCTACAGTGCTCCTTCTTCAACATTAGGAATCATTGGCATCTTTGAGACCAAAGAACTGTAGACAGACTTGGCATAGACGCTCAACGAGATAGAAAATTCCTCTAAAGCAGACATCATCAGGGAATGAGATCAACATGGTGATAAGCAGCAAAGAGAGCGGCAACTGAAACAGTACAGAAATCTAGAGTGCACCTTATTCTAGAGTAGGACTCATCAGCATCTTTTTTGAGTCTAGAGAACTTTAGACACCATTTGACCTAGATAGTTAGCAAAACTACAAATTCCTCTACAATAGACATCATCGACAACTAAGGCCACCACAGTTATAGACAGCAAAGCAGAGAGCGACCAGAAAGGCAGCTTTAGAAGGACTTGTCAGCATATTTGATGCCCTGGATCATAAGCTAGACTCGAAATTCTGTAGAAGACATCAAAGACAACACAGTTATAGACCGTAGAGACGGGAACTCAGTAAAGAAACATCGACAGAGACAGCAGCTAGCTAAGACAAGACAACAGAAAAATAACTAGAGTGCACCATCTTTGACAGGAAGAGAGCCATCCAAAGATATTACCAAAGAGACAGAATCTAGGTAGAGATCTAGGTAGGACTTGTCATCATCTTCGAGAGACCATCATCTCCTTAGACAGATTTTACCATAGAGAGACAACAAGGCTGCACATTTCTCTATAGTAGCTCGGACATGTGGAACTCCAACTGCACAATTCTTCCCCCATGATGTTGACCGTCGTGGTTAATGTGGCCACATCCTCATACTTATTAGACAACATCATACCCAAAGAGATGTCTGGTAAGAAGCCCAACATTGGATATCGTTTACTTATAGACTGCTAGACAAGATGGCTGTACATGACATATGGGAGAGACAGCTACTGCCAGACAAAACATGCGAGACGGCTAGAAATAGACACAGCTGTAGGCTTTTCCGTTGCTAGACAGCTAAAGATAGACCTAGTAAGTAGACAGTTCCCTGTTAGACTGTTCCACTGAACATAATTAATTATACAGTAGACGGCTACAGAACATACTGAGGAGAGAGCGCTCAGTGTGTTGTCAATCACAGAACTGTCTCGGGAGCTATCAGTGTGAGCAAAAGCAATTGAGTGATGTCAAAATGAATAATGAGTAATGGCTTCAGCGCTCACATGTGCAGCCATACATCATGAGTATAGTGGAGTATTCCCACCTATAGGTACTGTCTCTTTAACTGTCTAACAAAGGAAGTGTGGGCATGCATATATGGTGGCATCAGCTTAAAGAAGCGAACGAGCCATAAGTATGAGGTTCAAAAATCTTGAGCCCCACAAGGGACCTTCATATAAATTAAGCTTTAGGATGAAGACTTAATGTTTTAGGAACCATCTTGTATCAAAAGAGTCTTAATTAGAGATAAGCGACCTGATGTTTCCGATTGGGTCCGGGGGGTTTGGATTCGAACAGAAACATTAGGTTCACTCATCTCTAGGCTTAATTCCAGAGATGGTGAGTATTTGCTTTAATAGGCAATGACAATGATCCATTAGAAGCTAACCCCAGGGTCCGTTTCGTTTGGGTCACAAATAACCAAATCCCAGTTGAAAGTGCACCCATGTGTATATAGGTGATGTATAGATGGAGGCTGGTATCTTAGATACATCTCCTGTGGCAGACCCAAGTGTGGTAAGTCTCCAGTGCAAGATCCAAAGGAGCCATGTGAGAGGTCTTCAGTGGTATACCCAAGAGCAAAACCACCATATCTCCTAACGTTGACCATACACACTCAGTGGTCATTGATGGGACACTTATCCACCCAACAGCTATTCTTTGCACCCTTTAAAACACACACATGTATGTGTCAACTGAACGTTCAGTAAGATGCCATCAAATATTACTGGGGTGGTATTAAATCTCTCAGGAACCAATCAAAATTTAACATGCCCCATCCTCATTTGTTGGTGAAGATCTGAGAAACTCTTTGGGCACATACAACATCCATTGGTGTCATCAGCTTGATGCTTGTGTTCTAACTTCTGGAACACACAAAAGTTTGTTCAAGTTCCATATATTTTTTCTGTTGTATAGACAATCCCTATGAAGATATCATCAGAGTTACTCCAGGTGCAGGACATGATCAAAGTTCAGAGAAGACTACTTAACTCATGATAACAGATGGAAAATGGAAAGGTTTGGACAATTGATATTTGATGTACTTATCACTACATGTTTACCATACTATAGGGGAGTTTTCAAAGTCTGGAGACTTCTCCAAAAAGTGGGAGCATTCAGCACCAGGGACAGCTCCGACCATCAACACACTAATTATGACATTGAAACCAATACTCCAACATTGAAAGGACAAAGCCATGAAGTCTAAAGATGGAGACGAAGAGATGTGTAAGGTATAGAAAAATCAACTAGTTGTATCACATGTGTCCACAGGTCAAAACTGAAAGCCCTTTAGGACACCAGATAATTGATTGCTACATAATTAGTATCTCAGGTAGCTTTCACCTTCTCCTAGATCTTCCATTCCACTTCCATCCCTTTTACAAGTGGCTCTACATGTTACCAGAGCAACCTAGTCTGAGTTCAGCTTTAATTTCCAAAAATTGAGAACCAATGTACCATGAAAATATGCTGTGAGAAGACATGAGGTCTCCTAATTTGATATTGTGGCTGCAGGTAGACGTTCATTAGGCAGGTCCCGTTGTCACTTCGACACCCTCTCTATGGGCAATACCTTAACAAACAAAAAACAAGGGACTAAAGGTGACCCGCCTTTTGCCCTAGGAATGTAAACACATCCGGCTGACCTCCAATGTCTATGATATGATCAACTGGTGTTCCTTCAGCATAAATCGAAGGAAAAAAAGGATCGGGCATGTTGAAATTCATCTCCAATTCTTTATTCTGAAGGGACTAGACCCACCACGAGAAGTTAAGGCAGTGGGAACTGTCCGCCACAAATTGTAAAAAAAAAAATTTGTGTTGGGCGTTCTCTAGGATCAAATGCCAGACGACAGCTATTGAGCGTGTGTTCCAGGCCCCACCAGCCTCCTATGATGATGGAGAGAGTCATGGTGACCATGGCTCTTATGTTCTTTTCAGTTTTGGCTCTGGAAGTAGGAACCCTGTCTAGCTATGTCCATGGCTACATCGAGGGGCCATGGTGGATAGGACATGGTGATCTTATTTTGAGACTAGACCTTCTTATTCTTGGTTGGACTTTGAACCCAAAACTTAGGCCGAGAGCTTTGGGGATTTTCTCTTTTATATAAACCAGTGGTCACATTGAGGGCCACCTAGGGACCTTCACTGATTCTGGAGGAAGGAGGAATGGGGACAACTCAGCCATAATTAAAGTGATTAGTGTGAAGTCATGCAAAGCAACGAGATGAAATGGAGCTGGACTGTATCTAAGAATAATGATGTGTCCACGCGGGCGATGTAAATCAGCACGAGTAATCCCGTCATTGATTCACCTGTCCTCAGACAGGAGAAGACTCCTCCAGCCCTGGTATTAGTGAAGCGTCAGGACGGTACGTGGTCGATACAAGGAGCATACTTCATGTCGCTGTGCATCAGATTATTTATGGACTCGCTGATGTCAGGCGGGTGATTTAAAGGGAGGCTCCCGCCCGCTCCGCTCCGCTTCTGCTGATGTGACTCCATCCCAGGTCTGCACTGCAACTAATTACTGTAATGGAATGAATGCTGCTAAGATCTAGTGGAAGGAACGAGGAGATGAGAACCACCACCATGTCAGGAGCGAAACTATACTGTATATAGCGCTGACAATAGTATACAACCCCCAACAGATGCTTCAAGGTGTCTATTATATCTCTACATACATCCTATATCTATCTACCTCCTATGTCTATTATATCTCTACATACATCCTACATCTATCTACCTCCTATGTCTATTATATCTCTACATACATCCTACATCTATCTACCTCCTATGTCTATTATATCTCCACATACATCCTACATCTATCTACCTCCTATGTCTATTATATCTCCACATACATCCTATATATCTATCTCCCGTTCCACCACATCCCAAAGATGCTCTATTGGATTGAGATCTGGTGACTGTGGAGGCCATTTGTGTCCAGTGACCTCATTGTTATGTTCAAGAAACCAGTCTGAGATGATTCCAGCTTTATGACATGGCGCATTATCCTGCTGAAAGTAGCCATCAGATGTTACAGGGTACATTGTGCTCATAAAGGGATGGACATGGTCAGCAACAATACTCAGGTAGGCTGTGGCGTTGCAACAATGCTCAATTGGTACCAAGGGGCCCAAAGAGTGCCAAGAAAATATTCCCCACACCATGACACCACCACCACCAGCCTGAACCGTTGATACAAGGCAGGATGGATCCATGCTTTCATGTTGTTGACGCCAAATTCTGACCCTACCATCCGAATGTCGCAGCAGAAATCGAGACTCATCAGACCAGGCAACGTTTTTCCAATCTTCTACTGTCCAATTTCGATGAGCTTGTGCAAATTGTAGCCTCCGTTTCCTGTTCTTAGCTGAAAGGAGTGGCACCCGGTGTGGTCTTCTGCTGCTGTAGCCCATCTGCCTCAAAGTTTGACGTACTGTGCGTTCAGAGATGCTCTTCTGCCTACCTTGGTTGTAACGGGTGGCGATTTGAGTCACTGTTGCCTTTCTATCAGCTCGAACCAGTCTGCCCATTCTCCTCTGACCTCTGGCATCAACACGGCATTTCCGCCCACAGAACTGCCGCTCACTGGATGTTTTTTCTTTTTCGGACCATTCTCTGTAAACCCTAGAGATGGTTGTGCGTGAAAATCCCAGTAGATCAGCAGTTTCTGAAATACTCAGACCAGCCCTTCTGGCACCAACAACCATGCCACGTTCAAAGGCCTCAAATCACCTTTCTTCCCCATACTGATGCTCGGGAGAACTGCAGGAGATTGTCTTGACCATGTCTACATGCCTAAATGCACTGAGTTGCCGCCATGTGATTGGCTGATTAGAAATTAAGTGTTAACGAGCAGTTGGACAGGTGTACCTAATAAAGTGGCCGGTGAGTGTACAGCCTACATCTATCTACCTCCTATGTCTATTATATCTGTACATACATCCTACATCTATCTACCTCCTATGTCTATTATATCTGTACATACATCCTACATCTATCTACCTCCTTTGTCTATTATATCTCTACATACATCCTATACATCTATCTACCTCCTATGTCTATTATATCTGTACATACGTCCTACATCTATCTACCTCCTATGTCTGTTATATCTGTACTTACATCCTATATCTATCTACCTCCTATCTATGTTTCCTACATGTATATATGTAACTGAAGGGTCTCCGGTCCTTTCCCTGAGAATCAGTCACAGCTCTGGAGGTGACATCAGTTTATGGTTTTGGTCCATTATTCTCTGGAGGATGTTTGGTTTGTCATTTGGTCACCATTTACCACCCCAGATAAAACTTAATAACATAATGGGGAGTCAATAGCAGCGCAGAGCACAGAGAGCTGGATCTGTAGGGGATAGGAAACAGTCAGCTATTGCTGATGGTTCTCACCATAAAACCCCCAGATATTATACCTGGCAGTACAGCGCCCCCTATGTTATACCTGGCAGTACAGAGAGGTAAGGGGGCATGTGAAGAAGAAGAGGTAAGGGGGCATGTGAAGAGGAAGAGGTAAGGGGTGCATGTGAAGAGGAAGAGGTAAGGGATGCATGTGAAGAAGAAGAGGTAAGACTCGCATGTGAAGAAGAAGAGGTAAGACTCGCATGTGAAGCAGAAGAGGAGGTAAGGGGGGCATGTGAAGAGGAAGAGGTAGGGGTGCAGGTGAAGAGGAGGTAAGGGATGCATGTGAATCAGAGAAATGTTGCTCCAGGGCTAAGGATCCGCCACCTACTTTGTGCCCACCTGTTTGTGGGTAGCATGAGCCCAGTTTGCCCCCCAAGGCCTTAGCCTATGAACCCGGTGTATATATGGAAACCCATTGATTGCTCCTAGAAGTAGATGATGTGGGTAAGTGATTAACCCCTTGAGGCCTCCCATCAATCCTTCCCATCACTACATGTCGTCCAGGCGCGTTGCGGCTAATAGCGCAGAGTCATTAGTGGCCGCTGCCGCTCCTTGTTGATGTAGACATATGGCAATTAGCGGGATGATAGAAAACAGCGGCTTGTTAAGAAACAGGAAATTATTCACAGATAAGAGGGAGATCTGGCAGAGCGGGCGCTGTGTCGTGGAGGGGGTGTCTGTGCAGTGTTGCAGGCTGGAGATGTGTGTATGGGATGGGAGCTGTCAGCCAGATGCATCACTAATAGGGGCAGCAGGTCCCCAGCCCGCAGAATGAAATGAATGAAATAGCTGGACAGGGAGTGAGAGGAGGGGGAGAGGAGAAACTCCGCCACGCCAGCGAGAAGAACTGACAGGGTGTCACTCCACAGGAGGCAACGGAGGTGAAATGACAGGAGCTTCACTCCATACACTGCCCGTGTCACCCCTCAGCATGGGTAATTGATGGGGAACTAAAGTAGGTTGACTCCTGGGGGAACATCATATGTGGGGTACACAGCAGCCCCATCGGTGCTGATATCATGTGGGTATTCTCCAAACACTATATGGCGGCATTTGGTACCACTATGTGGCAGTATTATGTGGGATCCAGGTGGTGGTATCTTGTTGGATCCATGTGGTGCTATTATGTGGTGATAGGTCCCCAGGGCTCTGTGCCCTGGTTGTGTTAGTGCTGGATAATCTCCCATTCACTTAAATGGCAGCCGAGAAAGCCATAGCATAGCTTGGCCATTACTCAATTACTGGTGCGGCCCCCAATCTCTAGTTGTCCTATCAGACCATTAATAAGACTTCTGAAGGACAATATCAAACACAACAGCGGATGGATATTTTACTGTACATCTATCCATCTAACATCTATCAATCAGCTATCTATATATATATCTAATATCTATGTATCCATCAATGTATCCATCCATCTATCTATGTATCCAATTATCTAACATCTATCAATCAGCTATCTATATATATCTAATATCTATGTATCCATCGATCCATGTATCCATCTATCTAATATCTTTGTATGCGTTCATCCATCTATCATCAATGTATCCATCCATCTATCCCATATCAATTCCCTTCAGACTTTTGGTTACCACATTCTGACTTTTAAAAGGGTTCACCTCTCCAATAACTGAGATACCATGATATTACACTTCTCCACTTCTTTTCTGTATGCGAGTCTTGGATATCAATAGCGGCCGGTAAGAAATATGGGCGTGGCTGTGACAACCTTTCCTTCATAACCACTACCATACCTTATTGTAGACCAGGTGTTAGACTTCCCGAGATGTCATATATCTATGAAGTAAACCAACCTGACACATCGCCAATTGGATTCCCCCCACAATCTTATGACCCCACACTCCGATAGGGATAAGCTATGTTTACAGTTGTATTAATAGTAAACTGCACCACCTATTATTACTCATGAAATACCAAACCCAACAGGTCAGCGTCACGTTATCCCACATCTCCGGGGGTTTCAGTACCGGACTCTAAGCATGATTCCCCATTAACAAATAGCATGAAGTCCTGACAAGAACTAGGACCGTTTCCAAACCCGGCAACAACTTCCAGCAGCAGTAACCTAACCCCAAACATCGACAGCCGTCACCCAGTCTTGAAAATGTAAGGCTTGTGTCACCTAATCTCCAAGACTTCCGGGCCGGAGTCATCCAATCCTACATAGCTGTCCACTTTCACGTAATATAGAAGACACCGCTGTTACTCAAACACCATATGCCATGTAGTACTACTTACATACAATGAGTAAAGTCAACCTGGCACTGAGTTTAAAGGGGAATCCCAGGGTTGATGTACGATAAGGGTGACATCGATGGCGGTCTACTGGCTTGGACCTCCTAACGAGATCCTAGACGAGAAGGTCTTGTTGAGTTCCTCAACTCACATTGATCATGGTGACGATGTGGAAGGGGAACCATCATTCAAACTTCTCAGACAGGCACATTTTTTAGGGTTTCCAGTGTTTAGAGACCCAACATGTGAGGGACATTCCATAAAAGTTCACAATGTACAAGCACTGGCTTCCCCTACATGCCAAGGCACCTGTATCCAACATTTTGTATACGTCGGCCACGGTATGCCTTCATCTCCAGTGCAATCACTGGCACCTCCATCAAAACACTGCCCATCAATGTCACCTGAGCAGCGACGTTCGGCATCAGTGCCACCTTCTCCACCCAGAAGCTGTCGATCATGGCAAACAAATAATGCATGTCATTGTCACCTCAAGGCAAACCATGGAAATCACTGTCAACTCAACCATCGCCCCAACACATCATGCAATGACTTACACACCACAACATGTAGACACTTACATGTACCCAACAGTGCATGCCAATTAACCCGAGGCTGTGGCTCCACACCAATACAAGAAGAAATGGAGCGACCTAGTTACGACTGCATGCCTTTATGTAGCGGTACCATATACCCCAGCACGGTACAATGACCAATGTCAAAACATACTGACCAGTACTTCTACAGAAGAATAGAAGAACCCTTCCCTCTAGAACTTGCAATCTAATACCAATCAAAGCCCATGGAAGCCGGTGTGGTCACGTCCATCCTCTCCTTGCATGTGCACTCGCATACATACATACACGCACGCCTACATACATACCTAGATTCCTTACCTGAGACAATCTGAACAGATCTTGTCACTGTATGGTTCTCTAGCTCTGCATTCACTCTCTCTCTCTCTGTCTGTCTATCCCTCCCTCTGCTTATCTCGATGTCTCTTACTCTCACCAGCCTCTGGATGACTCCTCCTCTCGCCTCCATCTCTCCCTCCCTGCAGCGACAGAAGAGACAGCACCAGAGACAGCAGCCAGGAAGACAGCTAGAGAGCACCTATTTCTGCAGTAGGACTCATCAGATAACCTTAGTTAGTCAAAGAGAGTGCAAGCTCCTCAACACTAGACATTCACAACCATGGCAGACAGCAAAGCAGAGAGACAGATACTCAAGCAGGAGCAAGAGAAACCACTTGAGACAGAAACTGAGAGAATAGCTACAGTGCTCCTTCTTCAAATTTAGGAATCATTGGCATCTTTGAGACCAAAGAACTGTAGACAGACTTGGCATAAACGCTCAACGAGATAGAAAATTCCTCTAAAGCAGACATCATCAGGGAATGAGATCAACATGGTGATAAGCAGCAAAGAGAGCGGCAACTGAAACAGTACAGAAATCTAGAGTGCACCTTATTCTAGAGTAGGACTCATCAGCATCTTTTTTGAGTCTAGAGAACTTTAGACACCATTTGACCTAGATAGTTAGCAAAACTACAAATTCCTCTACAATAGACATCATCGACAACTAAGGCCACCACAGTTATAGACAGCAAAGCAGAGAGCGACCAGAAAGGCAGCTTTAGAAGGACTTGTCAGCATATTTGATGCCCTGGATCATAAGCTAGACTCGAAATTCTGTAGAAGACATCAAAGACAACACAGTTATAGACCGTAGAGACGGGAACTCAGTAAAGAAACATCGACAGAGACAGCAGCTAGCTAAGACAAGACAACAGAAAAATAACTAGAGTGCACCATCTTTGACAGGAAGAGAGCCATCCAAAGATATTACCAAAGATACAGAATCTAGGTAGAGATCTAGGTAGGACTTGTCATCATCTTCGAGAGACCATCATCTCCTTAGACAGATTTTACCATAGAGAGACAACAAGGCTGCACATTTCTCTATAGTAGCTCGGACATGTGGAACTCCAACTGCACAATTCTTCCCCCATGATGTTGACCGTCGTGGTTAATGTGGCCACATCCTCATACTTATTAGACAACATCATACCCAAAGAGATGTCTGGTAAGAAGCCCAACATTGGATATCGTTTACTTATAGACTGCTAGACAAGATGGCTGTACATGACATATGGGAGAGACAGCTACTGCCAGACAAAACATGCGAGACGGCTAGAAATAGACACAGCTGTAGGCTTTTCCGTTGCTAGACAGCTAAAGATAGACCTAGTAAGTAGACAGTTCCCTGTTAGACTGTTCCACTGAAGATAATTAATTATACAGTAGATGGCTACAGAACATACTGAGGAGAGAGCGCTCTGTGTGTTGTCAATCACAGAACTGTCTCGGGAGCTATCAGTGTGAGCAAAAGCAATTGAGTGATGTCAAAATGAATAATGAGTAATGGCTTCAGCGCTCACATGTGCAGCCATACATCATGAGTATAGTGGAGTATTCCCACCTATAGGTACTGTCTCTTTAACTGTCTAACAAAGGAAGTGTGGGCATGCATATATGGTGGCATCAGCTTAAAGAAGCGAACGAGCCATAAGTATGAGGTTCAAAAATCTTGAGCCCCACAAGGGACCTTCATATAAATTAAGCTTTAGGATGAAGACTTAATGTTTTAGGAACCATCTTGTATCAAAAGAGTCTTAATTAGAGGTAAGCGACCTGATGTTTCCGATTGGGTCCGGGGGGTTTGGATTCGAACAGAAACATTAGGTTCACTCATCTCTAGGCTTAATTCCAGAGATGGTGAGTATTTGCTTTAATAGGCAATGACAATGATCCATTAGAAGCTAACCCCAGGGTCCGTTTCGTTTGGGTCACAAATAACCAAATCCCAGTTGAAAGTGCACCCATGTGTATATAGGTGATGTATAGATGGAGGCTGGTATCTTAGATACATCTCCTGTGGCAGACCCAAGTGTGGTAAGTCTCCAGTGCAAGATCCAAAGGAGCCATTTGAGAGGTCTTCAGTGGTATACCCAAGTGCAAAACCACCATATCTCCTAACATTGACCATACACACTCAGTGGTCATTGATGGGACACTTATCCACCCAACAGCTATTCTTTGCACCCTTTAAAACACACACATGTATGTGTCAACTGAACGTTCAGTAAGATGCCATCAAATATTACTGGGGTGGTATTAAATCTCTCAGGAACCAATCAAAATTTAACATGCCCCATCCTCATTTGTTGGTGAAGATCTGAGAAACTCTTTGGGAACATACAACATCCATTGGTGTCATCAGCTTGATGCTTGTGTTCTAACTTCTGGAACACACAAAAGTTTGTTCAAGTTCCATATATTTTTTCTGTTGTATAGACAATCCCTATCAAGATATCATCAGAGTTACTCCAGGTGCAGGACATGATCAAAGTTCAGAGAAGACTACTTAACTCATGATAACAGATGGAAAATGGAAAGGTTTGAGCAATTGATATTTGATGTACTTATCATTACATGTTTACCATACTATAGGGGAGTTTTCAAAGTCTGGAGACTTCTCCAAAAAGTGGGAGCATTCAGCACCAGGGACAGCTCCGACCATCAACACACTAATTATGACATTGAAACCAATACTCCAACATTGAAAGGACAAAGCCATGAAGTCTAAAGATGGAGACGAAGAGATGTGTAAGGTATAGAAAAATCAACTAGTTGTATCACACGTGTCCACAGGTCAAAACTGAAAGCCCTTTAGGACACCAGATAATTGATTGCTACATAATTAGCATCTCAGGTAGCTTTCACCTTCTCCTGGATCTTCCATTCCACTTGCATCCCTTTTACAAGTGGCTCTCCATGTTACCAGAGCAACCTAGTCGGAGTTCAGCTTTAATTTCCAAAAATTGAGAACCAATGTACCATGAAAATATGTTATGAGAAGACATGAGGTCTCCTAATTTGATATTGTGGCTGCAGGTAGACGTTCATTAGGCAGGGCCCGTTTTCACTTCGACACCATCTCTATGGGCAATACCTTAACAAACAAAAAGCAAGGGACCAAAGGTGACCCGGCTTTTGCCCTAGGAATGTGAACACATCCGGCTGACCCTCCAATGTCCATGATATGATCAACTGGTGTTCCTTCAGCATAAATCGAAGGAAAAAAAGGATCGGGCATGTTGAAATTCATCTCCAATTCTTTATTCTGAAGGGACTAGACCCACCACGAGAAGTTAAGGCAGTGGTAACTGTCCGCCACAAATTGTAAAAAAAAAAATTTTGTGTTGGGCGTTCTCTAGGATCAAATGCCAGACGACAGCTATTAAGCGCGTGTTCCAGGCCCCACCAGCCTCCTATGATGATGGAGAGAGTCATGGTGACCATGGCTCTTATGTTCTTTTCAGTTTTGGCTCTGGAAGTAGGAACCCTGTCTAGCTATGTCCATGACTACATCGAGGGGCCATGGTGGATAGGACATGTTTATCTTATTTTGAGACTAGACCTTCTTATTCTTGGTTGGACTTTGAACCCAAAACTTAGGCCGAGAGCTTTGGGGATTTTCTCTTTTATATAAACCAGTGGTCACATTGAGGGCCACCTAGGGACCTTCACAGATTCTGGAGGAAGGAGGAATGGGGACAACTCAGCCATAATTAAAGTGATTAGTGTGAAGTCATGCAAAGCAACGAGATGAAATGGCGCTGGACTGTATCTAAGAATAATGATGTGTCCACGCGGGCGATGTAAATCAGCACGAGTAATCCCGTCATTGATTCACCTGTCCTCAGACAGGAGAAGACTCCTCCAGCCCTGGTATTAGTGAAGCGTCAGGACGGTACGTGGTCGATACAAGGAGCATACTTCATGTCGCTGTGCATCAGATTGTTTATGGACTCGCTGATGTCAGGCGGGTGATTTAAAGGGAGGCTCCCGCCCGCTCCGCTCCGCTTCTGCTGATGTGACTCCATCCCAGGTCTGCACTGCAACTAATTACTGTAATGGAATGAATGCTGCTAAGATCTAGTGGAAGGAACGAGGAGATGAGAACCACCACCATGTCAGGAGCGAAACTATACTGTATATAGCGCTGACAATAGTATACAACCCCCAACAGATGCTTCAAGGTGTCTATTATATCTCTACATACATCCTATATCTATCTACCTCCTATGTCTATTATATCTCCACATACATCCTACATCTATCTACCTCCTATGTCTATTATATCTCCACATACATCCTATATATCTATCTCCCGTTCCACCACATCCCAAAGATGCTCTATTGGATTGAGATCTGGTGACTGTGGAGGCCATTTGTGTCCAGTGACCTCATTGTCATGTTCAAGAAACCAGTCTGAGATGATTCCAGCTTTATGACATGGCGCATTATCCTGCTGAAAGTAGCCATCAGATGTTACAGGGTACATTGTGCTCATAAAGGGATGGACATGGTCAGCAACAATACTCAGGTAGGCTGTGGCGTTGTACCAAGGGGCCCAAAGACACCATGACACCACCACCACCAGCCTGAGCCGGTGATACAAGGCAGGATGGATCCATGCTTTCATGTTGTTGACGCCAAATTCTGACCCTACCATCCGAATGTCGCAGCAGAAATCGAGACTCATCAGACCAGGCAACGTTTTTCCAATCTTCTACTGTCCAATTTCGATGAGCTTGTGCAAATTGTAGCCTCAGTTTCCTGTTCTTAGCTGAAAGGAGTGGCACCCGGTGTGGTCTTCTGCTGCTGTAGCCCATCTGCCTCAAAGTTTGACGTACTGTGCGTTCAGAGATGCTCTTCTGCCTACCTTGGTTGTAACGGGTGGCGATTTGAGTCACTGTTGCCTTTCTATCAGCTCGAACCAGTCTGCCCATTCTCCTCTGACCTCTGGCATCAACACGGCATTTCCGCCCACAGAACTGCCGCTCACTGGATGTTTTTTCTTTTTCGGACCATTCTCTGTAAACCCTAGAGATGGTTGTGCGTGAAAATCCCAGTAGATCAGCAGTTTCTGAAATACTCAGACCAGCCCTTCTGGCACCAACAACCATGCCACGTTCAAAGGCCTCAAATCACCTTTCTTCCCCATACTGATGCTCGGGAGAACTGCAGGAGATTGTCTTGACCATGTCTACATGCCTAAATGCACTGAGTTGCCGCCATGTGATTGGCTGATTAGAAATTAAGTGTTAACGAGCAGTTGGACAGGTGTACCTAATAAAGTGGCCGGTGAGTGTACAGCCTACATCTATCTACCTCCTATGTCGATTATATCTCTACATACATCCTATACATCTATCTACCTCCTATGTCTATTATATCTCTGCATACATCCTACATCTATCTACCTCCTATCTATGTTTCCTACATGTATATATGTAACTGAAGGGTCTCCGGTCCTTTCCCTGAGAATCAGTCACAGCTCTGGAGGTGACATCAGTTTATGGTTTTGGTCCATTATTCTCTGGAGGATGTTTGGTTTGTCATTTGGTCACCATTTACCACCCCAGATAAAACTTAATAACATAATGGGGAGTCAATAGCAGCGCAGAGCACAGAGAGCTGGATCTGTAGGGGATAGGAAACAGTCAGCTATTGCTGATGGTTCTCACCATAAAACCCCCAGATATTATACCTGGCAGTACAGCGCCCCCTATGTTATACCTGGCAGTACAG